>JANHFM010001105.1:51871-67402 GCA_032468115.1 Grayia smithii
AGATAACCATATTAATTAAATGCTGGGAATTTTAGATTCACATCTAGTTGGGCAGAAGTTCCCCATCCCTGTTTTGAAGTCTTAGTTTCATTCTCAGGTTACCAGTTACAGTAAACCATGAAATCACTTAATTTTCAAACTATGTCCCCTAAGATTCTATGATAATTTGATGGGATTCTGTGAAAAACCAAGGAGAAAAAAAGTTTATTCAAAAGTAGCCAATTTTCTATCACAAGAGCTTTCCGTCTTAATCAGGGGTTCTATATATATATATTTTTTTAAAAAGACTAACAAGTTCCACTGCTTGAAAAATTTAAAAACCTCTACCCCAAATCACAAATAAAACTTCTAGATACTGAACTCTAATTTTCACCAGCCCAAACCACTATGACCAGTGAAAAACACTGAAGTTTAAAACCTCCAGACTGCCCACCACTGCTTAAGCCTATTCCAGACACCTTCAGCTACCCAAAGAGCTCAGAACTGCTGATCCCCTCACTTGCTGTTAAGTCACCAGTGTTTGCAAGTGCTGCTCAATGCAGGAGATGGCCAGTTGTCTTCCTTCACCATAAGCTCATTCATAACACCAAGTCCTTGCCTGTTCCCAAACTCTGACATCCATTTCTAATTCTGCAGGATCATGGTGAGTCCTTCCCTTCCCGTTTACTTTCCATATTGCAGGCAATATTTATATATGTCTGTGAATGCACATGCCATAAAGAAGTTTACTTAATAATCAAACTGGCATCCCTGTGAGCTTCACTGAGCTGTGTGGAAATTAGTAAATTTAGAATTGCACTGCTCAGGTTCAGTCATGTGTGTCTCAAATCCCTTTGGAATGCGACTTCTTCTGAAGTAAATATAAATGAGGATTGTGTTTAAAAGGAAGGAGAAAAATGAGTGTTAAAGTGGCTTCAGACAGGCAATGGGGGAAAAAATACACCACTTATCCTAGATATATACCCTCAGTGTGTGCATATTATTTTTACTTTTTTTATTAGATATAAAATGTATTTTTCCAGATATGGATCAGTTTTGCTAGAAACTGATACTGAAAAAGCAGAAATAAAAAGTGAAATAAATTCCAGGGCTGTTAGTGTTGCTGTGCTTCTTATGATACACATTTTGATAAATTAGACTCAAGCCCAAGTAAGAAATGGAAATATAAAAAAAAGTTTTATCAACTTTAGTTTTATGTGGAATGAAAAAAAAGATAAATGGACTCTACATTGAATGTCAGCAAGTATTATATAACAGTAATCTGAATGCTGTAAAATTGTGAAAACATCAGGAAACCAAATATTGCAACCTTGTAAATTAAAAATACTGAATATTCTAAAACAAAATGTACAGAATTTCATGTGAAAACAATGGCATTTCATACATTTTTATGTAACAAATGTCCATAGTATTTGATTAAAACTTTAACTTCTCAATAATTGCACAATTAATGTTTTATTTTTGTACATTGGAAACATTAATTTTGCTTTAAAAAGAGTTTTCATTTTATTGCCAATTTTCTATCACCAGAGCTTTGCCCCTTGCTTAGGAATATTGCTTAGGAATATCAGAATTGAACTAACAAATTCTGCAGTCTGAACAAACTTGAAAACCCTTGGCTGGTCAATGTTCATGCTATTTGAGAGTCTCAAGAGGATCACATTAAAAATCTGACTGGGTAACCACTATACCCATGAATCAATCTATAGTTATTCACATATACAATACAGAAATGTGGCCATGCCACAGCTCAAAAATATTAATTTCTTCTCAAATTAAGTTTAATATGTACATACCGTGTTTCCCCGAATATAGGACATGTCCCGAAAAAAAGGCCAAGCCTGATTTTTGTGATGGCCCTAAATATATGCCCTCCCCCGAAAATAAGCCCCTCTCTCTCACACACATGCACACACAGGTACCTCACCCCCCCAACCCTCCCAAGGCAGCCACATCCCTGTAAACTCCTGTGCCCCCTGCCCCTTTCACCACCCCTGCACTGACTGTAGAACTTGAGCACCTGCTCCTGCTGTTGCCCCCAGGCACCATGTCTGCATAGCCCATGCTACCGAGCACCCGCCACAGCAGCCACAGCAGAAGCATCACCATCCCGGGGCTTCCTTGGCAGGGCGGCCATCGGCGGCAGAGAGGCTTCCATGTGCGGCGGTCAGTCACAGAGGCCTGGCGCATCCCACAGCTGGGCGTGGGTCTCGGCGAGGATGGCTGAGGCTCTGCAGGTGTTGCTGCTGCCACTGCCACCTGCAGAGGCCCAGAAACCCCCTGCGGCCAGGCTCTGTGGGCGAGGAGCATTGGCCATGGCTGGGCCGGCTGAGCTGTGTTTGTTGGGGTAGCCCTCGGCACGACTGCCCAGCATCTTGCTGCCGGGCACCTGGAAAGAGTAAACTGGACCTGCAATCGGAGCAGAGAGGAGCGAGGGGGGGGGGAGGAGAGGCCTCCAGCGACTGTCACCATAGAGTGGGAAGCTACTTCTGCTGCTTCTGCTTTTGGCTGCATGCAAGCAGCAGAAGTCTTTCTTTCTCCCCCCCAAACTCTGCCTCTGCAGCTTCCAAACCCCAGCTAGGGCAGCGGCCGCTCTGGGAGTGTGCTTCCCACTCTATGGTGATTGCTGGAGCTGGACCCTGCAAGGAGAGCTGGCTCAGGCCGTGGCTTCCACATGGGTGCTTGTGGTGGGCATCGGCGGAATTGGCTACCAGCTCCTCAAGGACCTGATGCTCACCAGCTTCGCCCACATCGATATGGTGAGGCCTGGGAGGCGCATGGGGACAGGCACTTGCATGGCTTGGTATCTTCGGGCCACTCGCTTTCTACACACACACATATGTGAGGGGAGGGGCTTGATGGCAGTGTGCAAAGGGAGCCTCTCTCTGCCGACTCCCAGCTGAGAATGTGCAGGCCGCCCAGGGCCTCCTGCACCCCCAAAATAATAACACCCCTGACAAAAAGGACAAGCCCTTATTTCGGGGTTCAAAAGCAAATAAGACCCTGTCTTATTTTGGGGGAAACATGGTATCTAAGAATTCCTGTTAATATGTAATGCTTTAGACATTAATTCCATTATTTGATTATCACAGCCTATGCTTTATATACAGAAACATCAAAGCAATAAGTAAGGAGTATTTCACTAAATATTGTATTCAAGTTAATTTATCACTACTATGATCAGTAAGAAACCATGCCTCAGGGCTACTTTGAAATATCATTCCCAAGCAGAAATAGTAAATCTAATTTTACATATATAACAAACTTTCAACCTAATATACTGATGTAAAACATCAGTAAAACAACCTAAAACATACTGATGTTTTATCATTCAAATATGCTGGGGGGGGGGAGAAAAATACATTATTTACAGTTATTGACACAGATTATACTTCAACGTATTTTGTGGATGTGTTGATGCATGTGTGGAAAGAAATTGAATTCCGAATTCTAGCAGAGGCATCTGAATTGATTAATTTGCCCCTCCCATGCCTTCAGTGTTTGAGCAGTAGAACAATTCAACCATAATAGACAATAAGCAGAGATGCGTAAGCAGCTGTGAATAGAAAACGGTGAATGAAATGCATGACGTTAGAGAACTATGAAGTGGGGAGTTTACTGCATGAATTGAAGTCTAAAGTCATCTGCCCCTCTGCCTTGAGCTGAGCATTGCAAAGTAAACTAGAAAGATGCAAAAAAAAGGGGAAAAATGGTCTCTGACACATTTACAGAAACTGATGGCCTGTCACCTAGACGCTGATGAGTATTTTCACTGGATAAAAATGGCAAGCAACAGTCTAAAAATAGACTAGTGTGCTGCAGACCTGTCTGGCTTGGCTACACTACCAGAATACAAATGTAATTTCTTGCCAGTACGCTTGTCCCATATTAGAACAGTGAAGGTGAGAGGGGAAAAAAGGTGATTGTTTGCCAGAATTTGAAAGAATATACAATATATTAGGTGTGTGTTTAGATTACATTTTGCAAGAGAAATAAAATAAAATTAAAATATAACCAAAAAAAGTGCCTTTCAATATGCAAGGAACACAAAAAAGTCAAGGAAATGGTTGTTCCACTAATGGGCAAAGATGGTGAGAAGGTGATGGGCAGCAGGGTAAAAGCAGAACGGCCTAATACCTTCTTTGCCTTTGTCTTCATGCAAAAGGGAAAAAAAATAAGTCCACCCTACCAAAAGCAGCAGCGTAGGAGAAAGAATAGGAATGCAGGTCAAAATAGGCAAGAAATTGGCAACAGGATTCCTATGCAATCCAGCTGAGTTCAAATCACCAGGACCAAATGGTGATTTACATCCCAGGGTTCTGAAGGAGCTGGCAGGTGTGATCTCAGAATCACTAAGCAAAATAGCAACAGCACTTAGACTTATATACTACTACACAGTGGGATATAAAATCTCATCAGAATTTCTGACACTAAGTGATGGTCATAACGTTACCTTATTCTTAAGTGACAGCAATCTCGGCACTCCCCGCTGTTGTTATTAAGCAAATTCCACCAGTCATTAGCCAAGGAGCCACCCCAACCCAAACATTCTGGGTTCACAGTCCCTCCTAGCCCTGAGCCTTGGTTCTTCAACGGTAAGGGACTGTCCTCCCCTTCAACTCATCCCAACTGGCTACAATCTCCCGTCTCTGCCCTTTTGGCTGCCCTGCACTGACAGGGCAACAAGCAGTCCCAGAACTGCACAGCTCCAGGACTGCTTGTCACAATGCATCTCCAGGGTTTCTTGAGATACTGCACCTTTGGGACGGCAAAAAGTCCTTGAGCCACCTTACAGTGTAAAGCTACAGCTGCCCTGGAAGCCTCAGCTAACCTGGCCCAGCCACATGGTGTGGGTGTGAAGCCTCAGCCCAGCCCAATAGCATGGTACAAAGTTGCAGCTGCCCCAGCACATTCCCAGCTACACCACCCTGCACTCTGAGGCCCCTGCTGCCTTGCACTCTTGCTCCCCAAACTGACCTTTGCCTCATTCTTGCTCCCACTGCTACCCAAACATGGTACTTTACAGGCCAGTGGCTGACGTGCCAAGCCAACTTCCACAGGAAATGAGGAAACTCCTATATGCAAACTGGGGAAGAAAGACTCACAGCACCACCAGCTGTCTTGTGAAGGACCAGCAGGAAGAGTAAAACGATGACAAAGATCAGCTGGGGTGGCAGCGGCCATGTAGTGCAGGTGGGGGCAAAAGGGCAAAGATGAGGGGAAGATAGGCAGGTGGGGGACTTGAAGTATAGTTGTTAACTGCAGGTAGGCTGCTAAATGCCTGAATTTTGATCAGATGAGAGCAGAGGTGCTGCAATGGTCATTAATTTGGGGGATCAGTCATAATCCCTTCATTCAGTGCCACCGTAATTTTGAATGGTCACTGAACAAATGGTCATTAAGCAATGAATACTATACAGAATTATTTCAGGTTTTGCTTTTTAAAAATATCAGCAGAAAAGCAGTACAAGACATGACAATCCAATCTCTCAGACATATCAAGTATATGTATTTAGCAATTCCTCATGCAATAAATACTTGATTTAACAGACCTCCATTTGATAGAGTTCAGATGAGGTTGAAGATTTCTATCCTTATGCTATGCTTTTGTGTACTTGTAACTGAATGCAATAAGGTCTTGTTTTGTTAAGAAATCTAAGTGCAAACATTTGAAAAGGAGTAAACAGAAAAATAATGAAAGACCTTAGACACATATGACAATATAAACATATATAGGCAGATAGTATGTTATTTTGAGATTGTGGGATACTCCTTAAAACTCAGCTGTCCAGACACAAAATGAGTTCTACATCTCTGGGGCTTGCTGGTTGCTTTGACAGTGTTGGTAATCATTGCTAGAATAAATTAATAAATAGCACATACCTTACCAACAATTTTGCTGATTAATTAAGCTGAAAAACAGCCAAAAGCTAGCTCTATAATTAAAGTGCAATTTAAATCTGATATCCCAAGTGTGTTAAACCAAAATGCAAAGCAGAAAGTACTTTAAACAAACATTTCTTCTTTAAGGTGAGTATTTTACAAGCCTCTATCAGGAAAAAATTTCTTATGTCTACATCATCAAAGCAGACATGAGCTATATCTGCAAAGCAAATACCTGCCTTGCATTTTCTTCCATATGAATAGTTGTCTGTCAAAAAAATTGACTATTTCAATAATTTAAAAAATATCAAACCAAATTGGCAATAGGGACTAAGTAAGTGGGAAACTACAAATTAACACATTTTTTAAAAAAGTTCAGCGCAATTTCTAATTAGAGATGTTATAAAAATACCAATTTTGTTTTTACTGTTTGATTGAAAATCTACACAGAAGGCAACAGTTTCTAAAGAACACTACTTCTGCTTTAATAGAAATTGTAAAGTCATTCACAAATTAGCCAGCAGAGGTAGCAATATACTCTAAAAGCATTTTTCTGTAACAGGGTTAATACCTTTTCAGATGCAGAATGCTATTTTTGTATAGGTTCACTGAAAAAACCTTACTTTCAAATTTGACCAATTATTTCAGCACTTAAGCCTTGAAATTTCACAATTTAAAAAACAACAACTTGGAAATGTCACAAATGCCATATTATGAATATCATGAGCAATGCCCACATGCACTAGGTTGCTGAACCAAGCATAGATGTTTACAGGAATAATTAAATTCAAGACAAAATATTTTGCCACTAAGCATAGAGTATTATCTTTATTACATTAGTAATTCTTTATGTTTCTTTATTTAAAAAAAAAACTGCCTAGGGGATTTAGTGGAACTGCTAGGTAACCAGCAAATGCATTTCTTAATTTACATTACACATGTATCACATTTATATTTCAGAGTTTTAGAAAAACACTACAGTCTACAGGTCTGCTTCTAGTTAAATTGTTCAAGGATTGTTTTACAGGATCTTGAACAGTGAAATAGGATGGATTGATTAAAAAAAAAGACAATAGCATTTGCCTGAACACCTCCTTTGGGAATTTAAACTTCAAAAAATAAGTTATCATAGCCATTCATTTTTTAGAGACACCTTCACAAGTTATACCCATAGAGCCACTGATGATTCTTTCCATCATATATTTTTAAAGCCTACTTATTCATTAGGAAATTCTGTCTAGTTGGCAAAAACTATATAGCCAGAAAGCTACACCAAGATGCTGTGACAGTTAGCTACTGCTGAAGTCTAAGAGCATTGCCTTTTACTTTGAGAAATTACAGTATACTACTTTTTAGTGGTTACCGTAATTAAGGCTATTAATTAATGTGGAAATAACACTTTGTTAGTGTTTGAACAGCAGTGTGTATCCTCTACACAATAAATTATTTAGTCTTTGCTCACCAGCTATGAGTTTTGTTCACCCTAGATCAGCATACAAAATTTTTAGTGCTAAAAGAATATTAACTACTGTATATAAGACTAGGGATAGATTTTCTGGTTGAATGTGCACACACTACAGTTCACTGGGTTTTGACATGCAAAAGGGGGATATGGAGGGAGAGTTAAATACCTCTAAGATACAAGCTCAGTATTGTAGAAATTAAAGTTTATACAGTAGTTATGTGCTCCCCATTCGGTTTTCAATTAGACCGCCAAATGTAATAGTTCGCAGATGCATTTCAGAAAGTACTACATGCTGGTAAACTTTCAGGTTAATATTTTTTAACCTCTACAAATGAGCTACCAAATGCAAATAAAATAAAATAATAATTAGTATGGATGTCTATTAAAAGTCTCAAGAAAATAACTTGGAAAACTGCATATCTATTATTTTTCATTTACAAGCCCATTCAACTTGCGAAGAAACTCTGAGCATACTCTGAGCATATAAAAGCATGAAAACAAAGAAGTGAAAACAAAACACAACAGAGATCAGAAACCAAGGAATTTTTGGAATTCTGGTTCAGTTCCCAGCTGGGAAAAAGGCACTGGAAACAAAATGGAGGCTGGAGGCCAATTGGAAAAAAAGGTTCTCTTTACTGATGAAGCAGATCCACCAACCACATGTGATTCTGGGCAGCTGACAAAATGGAGTTGAGAGTGGGTGGGTTTTATACCTTTTTTGAGCTTTGTATTTCAGCTTATTTCTGTGCAAGAACATATCCTTTAATATTCTATTGGCTGTTGTCAGATTCCTATGGGGTCATGGCTGGCTCTATAGGAAAAAGGGGAGAAGCATATCCTAGGTCCGTGATGGCGAACCTATGGCACATGTGCCAGAGGTGGCAGAGCCCTCTCTGCTGGCATCCACACCATCAAATATCTGTGGCATTTCTTTCATGAGCTTTTGTTTATCTGCAAACGCCGAAACAGAAGCTCTCAAAACAAAAAGATCTTACCTCTTGCTGTCCTGCTTTCTGCCAGCCAGCTTGTCTTCGGGTCGCTGCTGCGTATGCGCGCATGTCCTTGCACGTGCAGACACTTTTCAGTTTGGGCATGCACATGCGCAGTTTGAGCACTCGGTAGTTAAAAGGTTCGCCATCTCTGTCCTTGGTGCTTGTCTGAGCTAATTTTGTTGACCTTTTGTTTGTTGTTTATCTGACCCAGTCTTCCTGAACGGATTACCAAATCTGCATTTCTAAAAGCTGGCCATCTCAGTTTCTGCTTGGGGCAGGGAAACTGGGGCTGGTTTCTGCCTCCCTTAAGATTTTTTTCATTTTCTCCTTTAGGGAAAATATTTTATCCTGCCTTTTTAAATATTTTCCAAAATATTACATTCTGCCGAGGGGGGGGGGGATGTCCCACACTTTCAAGCACCAAACCTTTTTTTCTCACTCATTTCCTAAATGTTCCAATTCTAGGGTCAATCTGTATCTTGCCTCCCTGCATATGAGAAAGATCTGCTGTTGTCACCAAAAATGCTTAAGGGAAGGGGCTTCAAGGAGTTCTGTAATACTGGATAGTTAATGGCCATTTTATACAGTTTCTCCCCATCAGTATGTTTATTTCAAGAAATTTGTATGCTGCCTTGACAAGGACTGGATTGTCATTTTAATCTCCTTTAGAGATTACAGGTAGTAATACAGAAAGTCCTCAATTTACAATCACAATTGAGCTTAAAATTTATGTTGCTAAGCGAGACAGTTGTTAAGTGAGTTTTGCCCCATTTTATGACCTTGGCACAGTTGTTAAGTAAATCACTGCAGTTATTAAGTTAGTAATATTGTTGTTAGGTGAATCTGGATTTCTCATTGACTTTGCTTCATAAAAGGGAGCAAAAGGGGATCACATGACCCCCGAGACACAGCAGCCATCATAAATATGAGTCACTTAGCAAGCGTCTGAATTTGGATCACTTGATCATAGGGATGCTGCAATGGTCATGTGAAAAAGAGTCATAAGTCACAATTTTAGTGCTGTTGTAACTTTGAACAGTCACTAAATGAACTGTTGTAAGTCAAGGACTACCCTGTACCAATACCAAAACAAGACAAGATTATGACTTAAAGAGAGATTATCTAAACTGTATTACTAAGAACCAGCCAGATACTCAATAGCGCATCAGCACAATTTTGGGGATGGGGTATGGATTGGAATAACCTATAGAAATTTAAAATGTCTTACCAGGAATCCAATATTTCCTTGAGAAGCAGTTATTATGGATTTACATGTGCTGTAAATGTCACAGTCATCTTCTTAGTATATTCATTTGCTAGATTTATAAGGCTACCCAATTCAAACTGTGTGATTCTAGACGGTGTACAACAACAAACAACAACTAAACAAACCTCAACCACTAAAGATAAAAACATACACAGAATGTAAATATGAAATATAGAACAAAGAATGGTGTGCAAGAACCAAAATAAAAGTAATCAAAAGGGATTACAGTCAATTGGCCTCAAACACCCGGGGGAGGGAGGGGTTGAGGGAAGCTAGGTCTTAATGGTTTTCCTAAAGGTAAGCAAATTGGTGGGGGGATTGCTCTAGAGAACAGGGGAGTCACCAAAAGCACATGCTTTCTAGATTTAAAAAGGTGTCAAGATTTAAAAGAGAAAACCTGAAACATGCCCTCTATATGACAGCATGTGTGGCAGTCAGGTGCCCTTGGGAGAAGGCAGCCCAACAAATAATCTGGTCCTTTATCATATAGATTTTAAAAGTCATAACCAGTACTTTGAATTGCATTCAGAACCCTACTGGAAGCCAGTGCAACTCGTGGCATAGTGGTGTTACATGGGTGTGATGAGTTGTGCCAATATACCTGTGCAGTTAAATTGTAGATTAAATAAATAGATCCCTTGGGTTCAGCAAGTACAGTTTAGGAAGGACAAAGGCAACATAGACTGCTATGTTGGCCACACCCACCTAGCCACACTCACCCAGTCACATGACCATGTAGCCACACCCACCCACCCAGGTGCCCCCAATAGTCTGAGGGCCTGTGAATTGGCCCCGGTTAAAAAGTGTGAGGACCCCTTTTGTAGAAGATTTTCAAGGGCAGCATGTTGCAATAGTTTAATTGGGAAATGATTGAGGCATGAAGTGACCATAAAGAGATCCAATCTAGGAATGTGTGCAACTCAGCTATTGTTATAGCTGAGTTGTTCAAACTCACCCCTCCTGCTACTCCCTATAACTACCCAGTGCTCTTAAGTAAGAGCTGTGAGTTCAGAAAAATCCCTGGTTTGCATATTCTGAATGAGGTAGTGTCACCTTATCCAAAATCAAAGATAGAAATGCTTCAACTCCCTGAAATCTGGATCTGAGGAACCCAACCCATATAAGGAATTAAGCTGCAATCTCTTGTTTCCCACAGATTACAGACACAGGGACAGAAATACTTCAAGCTGTCCAATGAGGAAATTTCATCATTGGGGCACTTGTACCAAGAGTGCTGTCTGAAATCACAGCAAACTGCTGATAGATGCCTAAAAAAAGCAGCCTGAATATATTTTAAGTTACCAGCCAGCAGAAATTAATTCAGATATGTGATTGATTTCACTCTGTAGTGCTCAGCTACCAGAGGCAACCATGAGATTACATACACAGCTTAAGGCACTAAACACAATTCATATTCTTTGACTGAAAAACTACATGGTCTGCCAACTTCGAATTCCCTTAACTGGAAGCCAAATATGTAAAGCGTCTCTTGAGCATATAACCAAAGTAATAAAGTTCATTCATTCGCTTTGGTTCTGTACTATGTAACTTCTAAGCAGAATTTAGCTTAGAACTTAACAGGCCCAGACATGCACGAGGTTCATTGAGGAAAAAAAAAAGAATATTGTACATTAATGGAAATAATGAATCACTATTGAGAAAACTGAGTTACTTGTTTTGTTTTCTGTAATGTATCTTTATAATGTTTCACAGAACTACTACAATAGAGATCAATTGATATGAAATGGTGCAAGTAGTTCCTACATAGTGTGTATTGCTACGACAAGGGAAGACAAAGTGAAAAAGGAAATGGAAGAAGAGGAAATGAACACTGAAAGAAAAATGCTAAGGTTCAGATTTAGAGAAGTCTAGTGATGGACAAAGAGAAAAGTGAATACTATAGAATTTGAGAGGGAAAGGAAACTAATACCTGTAGTTATAATGATCTGGTTAGAGAAAGGATAAGGAATAAATGACACTAATTTTGTTGAAACTATCCTGGTCTATATAGTACCTTACAAAGATCTTTAAAAATTATTAAGAAGATAGAAGATAGAAGATTTAAATTTAAAATGCTCACATATCAAGAAAATCTACTTCACAAAAACTAGATATAATCTAAAGTTTTTGAATTTGAATTTTTGATATTCATATAAAAATATCAAAACACAGAAGTTAAAGAGGCAAACATTTTATAAAATCAACTGAAAATAAAGCAAAATATATAACTGAAATCTAAGTTTAATATACAACCTTGATTGAAATACTGCCTAAAATTCTTGTAAATTATCTCCACAAAAAGATATACCTGAGCTAGAAAAATACAGAAAAGAGCAATTAATATAAATATTTGAAGGCTTAAAAGAGAGAATAGGAGACTTATAATTACTTAGATGTAATCTCTATGGCTGAAAAGCAGTAAGCTTCTCAATATCATATATCAGAGAACTATTCCAAGGGAGTGTTTCTGAAGGTAATTTAGGCTAATCCTTTGAAGCAAATTCTGGATCTGATTATCACTTTGATTTAACTTCTGATATATTCAGGAAGAATTAACCCAGAATTATAGAGTAAAAATCAGTGGACAAAGAAAAACAGTGGGAAAAAAGTATACTAAATGATGTAGATAGAGAACAGACTAGCAACTAAATGTTTCTCTGTCATTAACATGATAGTATTCTTTCAGACTCTTAAAAATACAGTCAAGTAATGTTTCCCTGTAATATATACAATTCTTATCACTATATTAAAAAAATTAAACTTGTGCAACAGTTTACCAAATTTGACTTGCGCAAATGACATGACACGTACTCTTATTAAAGCAAAATTACTTTAAAGATGGAACAGATGCCATGTGAGAATTTTAACTTTTGTGTAAATACTGTATGAGTTACACCTTAACACATACACTATGAATAATTGAAACGAAGATTCAACTGTGATTGAACAAAAGATTCA
This sequence comes from Grayia smithii, assembly GCA_032468115.1. Lineage (NCBI taxonomy): Eukaryota > Metazoa > Chordata > Lepidosauria > Squamata > Grayiidae > Grayia > Grayia smithii. The sequence continues at coordinate 64,437 of JANHFM010001105.1, forward strand.
ACAAAAGTCAACTGTGGGAAAGTGCAAATGTTACACAATGCAGTTTGTACCCGGGTCCATGATAATGTAACATTTAGCATTTCTTTTTGTTTATATTACCTATTATTTTAAATTAAAATTTATATCATTTTCAATGCATGCCATTTACATTAAAGTATAGGACAACTTTAACCTTCTCAGACTGAAGAGCTATAGAAATGAAGGATTTTGCTCTGAGAATTCCACACTACCACTAAAATACTCCAAATGTAAAGCTTAATTAACCAGACCTTTTAGCAATTAATTTAGCAAATTAAAGGAAAAGTGATGGTCAGCCTTATTGCCCTTTGGTGCACTGTTCAGAAGATTACAGGGTTTCTATTTCTTTCCATCAATACCATAGTGAAGAATTGTAAGATTATGTTTTTATCACAACATCTATAGTTGCATCTATAACCTATATTATTAGTGCCAAAAGCAGACACTACACTAAAAAAAAAAAGGGGGGGGGAGATTCAGCCTTTTTTCTCCTCGTGTATAAAAGTAAGCAATCGAAAGGAGCATGTAGAAGACCTAATGCACAACCAAGTGACCTTGAATGTGCACCATTCCCTAATTATGTCAAAAGGGCAAGAACTGTTGGCTGTAAATTGGGAACTCCCAAGTATCGCACAGGTGCAGCACCACAAAGCCAAAGGCCCTGAGCTAGGAAACCTTTTAGGTGTAATTTCAGAGAGAAATTGGGCTCGAGGACAAACAACGACACTTAATAATAAAAAAAAAAGAATAAAAAAAAAATAAGATCAGAGAAATGAAAAGGCGCCAGTTGATCCGCGGGGCAGCTTTGCATAATGAAAAGGCACACAATAGCAACCCTTGCCAGAAACTGGGCAGGAAGCGTCGAGGAAAGAATAAATGGACTCACCTGCCCAGGTGTTCAGGTACGGCTCCAGTATCGCCGAGTTGTCCAGCAGCCACACGCGGAAAGCACCCATCAACTTAGAAACGAGATGATAAGAGAGGTAGCCGACTACCAACACTCCGACGCAATAGTAAAACCCGGCAGGGAATACAAGAAGAGAAGAAGCCTCCATAGCGTTCCCAATGCTGCGCCAACAGCGGGTGGAATGATGACGGCCCGGCAATACTGAGCCCTCCAAGCTTGGGTCGGACCCGCCCACAAAATAGCCCCGCCCCAAAGAGCAGCTATTGGCTAATAAATACAATGTAGGATTGCGATTGGATATCTATCGTGGAACACATGGCTGTTGATCTCGCGGTACTTTCTTTCCCCCCCCCCAAAAAAAAAAAAAAAAAAAAAGGGTAGTTGAGATAAATTCCCGAACAGACGGGTACAATGGTCCATCGGTTGCTTCGCGCGCCCATGTGGCGAACGCCTCTTCCGGCAGAACTTGATTTCTCTGGCTCCTACTGGCGGAGAGTGATGTCATTCTTGTGGGCGCCTCGTTGCGATTAGAGAGTGTAATTGTGACGAGCTGGCGGTTGCGAAAGAGAATTCGTCGCGTGGAGTTAAAAATTGGAACTAGCGGGGGGGGGGGGACGGTTTCCTCTTTCTTTCAGTTCTTTTTAAATCTTGTCCTCGTTCGGTCCCTATATAGCCAAAGTGTTATTATCTTATTGACGTCTTACTTCAACCCACTGTCGTTCATTTTGCATTTATTCCTGACCGCCTTACTACATATATCCAAGTATACAAGGAAGGAAAAGGGAAAACTATAAATTTAAATATAAGAGAAAACAAGGTATTAAAATAGAATTGGAACAAACGAGCAGAAAAGCAAGCTATATGCAACAGAAATACAATATATAGGCATTTCTGCAGCTCAGTTTTTAGAACAATGAATCTTTGAATGCAGAGCTAGGTTGTCCAGTCTTGCTGCCAAAAAAAGCCCTTTCAAAGGCTGAGAATTGAAATATTTCATTAAATCTTGAAGTTACAACTTCAAAAAAGCTATTTACACCCTCCTTTCAAATTTATGCCTATGGGTCATATGATCGTTTAGATTCCTGCAGTCAAGTGACCAGAATTTGCAATGTTTTTCCATTTTCCAGTAGAAAAACGCTGGAATCACTTAATTATGTGGTTTGCTTAATGACCAGGTGATGTGCTTAACAATCACTGACTAGCTTTATGACCATCACAAAAATACTCATAAAATCAAGTCAGTCACATGGTGCACCGCCTTATGACCCCCATGACTCACAACCATAGGCTTCATTGTGGTTATAAATCAAGAAGTACATGTATATTATACTAAGACTCATAAATTAATCTATTTGCTTTAAATTTATGCCATTTGTGTGTAACCTGCAAAAATTCACTTTTCCTGACAAACCATTTAATTATTGTTATTTTAATTTTCAGATCTACTACTTGCAATATTCGTCTTTCAAAACACCTCTAATGTTATTACAAGCATTCTTTATACATTTATTCCATAAACATTTAACATCCACAGGACATTGTACATTCTTACCTTGTTTTGTGCTCAGTGCTCATGCATTTGTTAAATATTCCATTTATTTTTCACACATGCCTTATTTTCCAGATAATACTGCTATTACCACATTTGGAATCAATTTTCAATTCAAGCTTACTAATTTTAGCATGACCTTTTTCTAAATCAAGAAACGTGCATTAAACTTTCTTTTTGTATAATGCTTAAAAACCTATGGAAAGCAAAATATCTAGTCTCCACACATCCCTGCTAATGGCATAAAGCTGATCTGCACAACTCCTGCTTAGCATTCGTTATTTGTGTATCTTGAATATGGGATTGTATTCAGAGTCCATTTTTCTTGGGCAATATCAGGAAACCATTCCATTGCAGCTTTTATCAGTGATTGAGTCTTATTTAGAAAAGCCAATTAATGCAGCAATAGAAGGTATTTAATAAAGACAGCAACTTCTCAGAGAATTGTATGGTTGCTGGGGGGGTGGGGGGGAGAGAACCTGTTCATACCTG
>JANHFM010001105.1:75148-88752 GCA_032468115.1 Grayia smithii
AGAATACTTACGTTCCCTCCCTTCCTTCCTTCCTTCCTTCCTTCCTTCCTTCCTTCCTTCCTTCCTTCCTTCCTTCCTTCCGTCCTTCCTTTTTCTTTCTTTCTTTCTTTCTTTCTCTCTCTCTTTCTTTCTTTCTTTCACAAAGTGCTGCCACACATCTGAGTAAAATAAACATTTCTACTATTTCAGTTTTAAAGCAAGTTTTTTTCAAACCAATATGTAATCCCCCAAAAATCCAAATTCCTTGTTTTAATATGTAAAATAATCTCCAAAGCCAATGCAAGTTTTTGGTCAAATAACAGTGGTACATTTATTTACCATAATTTTTTGAGCAGTAGTTCTTTGGTTATATTTTACTCAAAACTTCTGACAGAAACAACCAATTTCAACAGGAAAAGTTTCAGTATTTCTATTTTTTTTAAAAAACTTTTCAACAACGAGAGATGTATAGCACATTTTTTGTTTTATATTTTTTTTTACTTTTAAACAGAGTAATAGATATTTTTTCATTTTAATACATGGGTTGAAGTCATGAACAGAACCACAGAACACAAGAACTGTAAATAAACCAGAAACATCAGAGACTTAGTTATACCATATTCAATATATATCCATAAAATCTCTCTCTCTCTCCCTCAGAACATATATCTGCCCAATGTATAGATGGACTTCTCACGTACGAGTATGAGTTTTTCAAAAACACTTACTAAAATATCTTGATATTAGTATTTCAGTTAATTTTATTCTTACTAATATAATAGTTTAAAATTAAAGGCTTTAATATAGCTGTACACGCTTATTACATTTTTCCAAAATTTCACAAATAAGAGCAAAGACTTCATATGATTTTTACAAGTAAATAAAAGGGGGAGGAAACATAACATGCACTTTAAAGTACAAGTAATTTCATTGTCAAGATAGTTTAAAATTTGAAGTTAAAAAGGAGAGTGAATATTTTGGTAAGGTATATTGATAGGATTTCCTGACAATTTTTATTTTCAGCTAGAATCCTTTTTATTTCTTCAATCATGTAACGGAGATTGCTAATTACATTTTCTAATATATTTTAGAATATATTTTACAGGAACTATTTTTAAATAGGGCATTATCTTTTAAAAAATGCCTTGGTTTTTATTTTTTTGTATTGGAACAATATGAACAATATATATGTCCTTCTGTTTGAGATTTATTTTCTTCATGTAACTATCCATAAACTTCAACTGCTAGTAATCAGAATGTTTTATTATCAGAATAGAATAAATAACCTATAGTATATAATCAGCTAAACTACTCAGGTGCAAAAAAGCATTCTACTCTCAACTACTTCTTATCCCAGACTGTTAAATTTGGCACAAAATAATCTGTAATATTAAACAAGCCGGGAATGCTAAGTTTGTAGTACAATCATCTTTTATATAAGCTAAATTGTGTACCTTCTGTACTGTAAAATTTGTTTTTATGGAAGAGTACTGCCACCAAACACAGCAAATTGAAATCATTACATCATAACCAATTTTCAGTGAATCTGTTTCAAAACAATATTTATTCAACGCTGGGAATTTTCTACACACAGATCTAACAGAAATTAATAAAAATTGCAAAAGAGACATTGCATATATCCATTTCATTAAAAGCTACATAGGAAATATGACTGATAGATAGTGTTGCTTCTTGAAGTAATCTATTGAAAAATTGTAACACATCTTTACTGTTAAGAATTATGTTTATAATTCCTTTTTCTACAATCTAAAGCTACATTCCACTTTTTGCATTCTGAAATAAATTTGACTTACATAAACACAATTTGAGGGTGCTAAGCTCTTTTTAACTTACATTAGACTGTTTCACTTACTTGTGATGTATATTTAATAATTTTATCATCCTTAACTAGTTTGAAAAATGCTGAAACATTTTACAAAAAATGAAATAGATTTACGTAGCTTAATATCATAAAAGCAGTGAATTTAAAATTAAAGAATTATCGTACTATTTTTTTTCAAATCAAGAAAATATTTAAACAATAGCAATACAGAGTTTACCTGTAATCTGCCTAATTTTTTTCCATCACATACTGTCAATTGATTGTCTCAAATATTCTGTAAATTGAAAGAAATGTAACAATAAATTTGCCAGATAATCAGATATAATACAGGAAACCTATAAATGTTTAAAATATGATCAAGATTTCAAAAGGTTTAAAAATGCTACTTCCAGGAAGGGAGGGAAATGAAACCATCAGAGTGCTATTTAGAACATATTTGAAGAATTATTTAAAAAAAAAAATAAGTTCAATAACTGTTGAATGTATGTATCTATGCAAGGCCATGGAAAGATGTGTTCATCAACACAAACAATGCAAGCTTTTTGTTTAAATTATGCAGTTTTTAATTTTTTCCATTTAAAAAAAAAAAGGTATCACTGAAACATATTTGGAAATAAAAAGTCTACAGGATATCTTTTTATGAAGCTGAAAAAATCCTTTTTTTTCCTTTAAAAAAAACATTGGAATATCCTGTTGCTAATTGTTCTTTTGAAGAAATGCTCATTCATTTCCAAAAACAGCTCATAACATTTTAAATAATGCTGCATGGATACTACTATAGAATCTACTTGCAGAAAAAGTTCAAATAATTCAGTTTAATTTTTCACCATAAAGGCATTTTTTCAACATCACTATATATCTACCATTTTCATAATTCTTCTTAATTGTTTTCTTTTTTTTTTCACTTAATATCATATTGTTTAGGCAATAGATACACACTATTTCAAGGATAAAGGCCTATATAGGGCCATTTAAAATTCAATTTATAACAAATAATCAGTACCTTTCCCTTTTTCAAATTTGGGATTTCAGTAAAGTAAATCAGATTTGAAATAGCCTTTTTTTCCTCCAGATTTTAATTCTGATAAAAGTATGTTGATATAACTGTTGTTTTAGATTTACCCTTACTGTAGAAGTTCAGCTATATTTCCCTGAGACAAAGCCCATTTCTCTCTGACTTTAAAAATTAATTAAATATAACTGAAGTTTCCGAAAGATGCCCTAATTACCTTGCAAAGCTTTAAAGTTGCCAATAACACTGTCTCAAATATTTTCCTCAGTTCTTTCTCTTAACTTTTGTTGCATAATTTATTGGTCACTAAATTTTGCTTTTTGTTTTAGTTTTGTATTAAATTTATATATATATATATATCTTTACCTGAATCTATGAAGAATGAACCGAATGAGTAACACTTTTTGTTTTCATATAGTATCTTTGTGTTTTGTTTAGTTTGGACAAGAAATATGCCCTCTAGGAATTAAATTAATAAGTATTCCCTAACTTTAAAAAAACCACAACAAACCAAAACAACTCCTCCCCTCATGTTGGCTTCTTAAAATCTCCATACAAAGCTATTATAGGTTGCAACGGTATAGCAGAACTAGTTTGAGGATACCATAACTTTCCCCAAAAGAGAGGAAGCTCAGACTTTCACAATTTAGAGTAAATATAATTGACAAAAGGCCTGAAGTTCTAAGGTACAGTTTAAATTCTCCCACTTGACTTGGGCTCAAAACATATTTTCTTAATATTACAGAAGATATTGAAAATCAGATTTACATTTAAATGTTATTTGCTAGGGAGTTTGCTAGGGAGTGTGATATCTAAGGTAGAAAGATTGGAATATTCTACTTCCAAACCATTTGTTTTTGCTACTGTTGCTCCATAGCAGCTTTGGATGTCTTAATTGTTTACTTTAAAAAAATTTTCAATGTATTCCTAAAATTTAACAATTACATTTATGCTTGCTATTTTTTATTTTTATTACTTTAATAATTTTATCATTTTATTTTTATTATTATTTAAGATTTTATTTAAAAAATCTTCATTTATACACATGCAAATATTCTTGTCCTAATAAAATCAGTTACTGCACAGCATTGTTTGTGATGAATTTCTAGAACCCAAATTTTATCCTAATACACATCTGACTCTATTTAAAACAGACATGCTTTGAGCATGTATCAGAAATGGTTATTTCAAATTCCTTTTCTCTAACTTTATCCAAAACAGTAGAATTAAGGTGAATTAAGTTATCTTTTGAAATCCTTTAGCTGAACCCATTTAAAAAAATGTATGGTATTTAAACTTCCTCTTGCACAAAATCAACCACAATTGTGAGCTTAATTAATAAAATCAGAGTGAGGATTGCTATTTGGTCATATTGTTTCTCTCTCATGCCGTGTGCATGCATTATATAAGAAGCATAGCAGTTTAAAAGGCATGATTTTAGATTAATGACAAGTCACAAAGGCAAAACATACCATAGATCAATTCCAGATTTAAATAAACTTGTGACATTTTTAGGAGCCTCAGTTTGTTCTTCCCATACCTGTTTTAGGCTTCAGCTTGTTTTATTTTTATTTTTAAAATGTGGAAAACAAGCAAACAAACCCAATAGTTCTAGTTTCAAAAATCCTGATTAAATAAAGATGCAATGAGGAGTAGCTCTAACTCTTAGATCAATGGCCACACAGAATCCGGATTCTAGAGAAATCTCTTTCCACAATTAATTCCAAGAGTGCAAAGCTAGTGCCAGTTTTCTTGGCAATGAGGGTTAGGAGAAAGTCCCAGGTGGGCTATTTTACAGTTATGGTAGCCAAAGTTTTGAATTCACTGTCTATGGAGATTCTCAGTCATCCAGGTCATGGTTGTCCCAAAGATGCTTTTTTTCAAGAGGCAACTGGATTTTCTTGTTTTTCTTTGAAAACGTTTCACTTCTCATCCAAGAAACCTCTTCAGCTCTGAAGAAGCTTCTTGGATGAGAAGCGAAACATCTTCAAAGAAAAAACAGAAAGTCCGGTTACCTCTTGGGACAAAAAGCACCTTTGGGATTTTAAATTCACTGCATCAAAAGTCCCTCAATATCTTAATCAATATCAGACTAAAAAAAAAAAAAGCTAAAAAAGAGTCACTTTGGGGGAGGACATATAAATTTAATAAATAAATAAAAACAGAAAGCAGTATTAAAGCGATGAGATCTATTGGGATATCAAACTACAGCATTCTTTCCCAAGCTTTTTGTTTTCCAACAAGCTTTTGCATCCAAATCTCGAGAAACAGGCTTGTAGGCCAAGCTCCAAGATCAAATTGAGTACCTGAAGAAAACAGACTTGCTCTATTAATGCTTGGTGGAATTAGAATACTAATATTTGTCCTTAAGGAATCACAGGCTTCCAAGAATACTTCTTAATCTTAACTGGAAAAATACTACATCTTTCATAGTGATGATGATAAAATGATTTTTTTTAAATATAATTTTTATTAAGAATTTTTTTAACAAAGTAAAAACCATAAAAGAAAAACAAGAAAAATAGAAAATACTAAAACAAAGAAAAAGAAAGAAAAAGGAAAGGAAAATAAAGATTATAAAGCATCTTCTGATCTTCTTGACAGTAGTTAACACATACATTTATATTTTTCTCTCTCTCTTTAAAGTTACATCATCATTTTCTCTTCCCATCTTTAAACTCATAATTATAAGTTACTTTTTCTCTTTTTTTAGCAAAAAATCCATAAAGATTTTCCAAATAAATAAATGTACAAGTTAATTTTGCTACTTCCGCTTCTTCTATCATCTTCATCAATCATTCTCTGCTGTGGATTTTTCAGTCTTGCCATTTTTGCACATATAATGGTCTTGCATGAGTTATCATATATAAAAAAAGTCTTCCATGACTCTTTTTTAATTGGCTATACATTAATTCCAGCAAAAAAAATGCAAATAAAATTGAGCTGCAATTTTGATTGTTGGTTTCATCCTAGATTTTTGTGACTAGTATATAATAAAATAAAATGCATTATTTTTGTAATGAAATAACTATTAAAAAAAGTAGTAGGAGCATATAAGTTTTACTTATTTCAGGTTTAAAACCATCCATCTGTCACTATCAATGATATAGCTCAGATCTAATCTTGATGCCCCAGCCTTATTTGATCTTCCAGGATGCTATGAAAATGGGGCTTTTCCTTCAAGTTTAGAATCAAATTGTTAGCAGAGTATAATATATGTGTTTTTGGAATGGCAAGTTAGTCATGATGCACATAAGTTGTTCTATTATAAATAACCTGAATAGTAGTTTTTGTCTTATTTTTATTGGTTTTATGGTTTTTTTCTGTATTTTGGCTTGTTACCCATTCAAGTTATTTGTTTAAGATGGGCAGTCATATAAATATTCTAAATAAATAAATAAAAGTGCATGCAGATAATAATGACTTAAACAATAATAACTTAAAACGTAAGTCAGTAACTGGAAATAATTTTTTAAACAACTTAATAGTAAAAAGAGGAGAAAAAAAAAGAATACAAAGTCCACTGAAAAAATCCAGTGAAAAAATATGGTATTGTAGCCCTGCCAATGTCTGGTTAAAAAAGTTTGTGTATCAGAGCCAGCTTGGATTACCAGCTACATCAGTTTTTCTTAATAAAGAGCTGTCAAATTGTTCTGGACTGCAGCTCCTTTCAGTTTAGCCAATATGATTGATGGCCTAGATCAGGGTCAGGGTCAAACTCAAGACCCAGGAGCCGGAGCCGGCCCACAGAGTGCTTAGATCTGGTCTGCAGGGCCACCATGGAAACTGCAAAGGACCGGTCCAGGATACCCCTGCCAGCAAAAATGGGTGCCCTCCCAAGCTCTTTTTTTGCTAGCAGAGGGTTGCAGGAGGCCATCACAGCTGAAAACAGAGCTTAGGAGCCCGTTTTTGCTGGCAGCGTCAAGAAGCAGTGTCACTCACCTCCAACACAAGTGATGTTGAGCTGGCCACGCCCCCTGGCCACGTACACACACCCCAAGGTATTCGTCACACAACTCCGATGCAGCCCTCAATGAAATCGAGCTTGATACGCCTGGCCTAGATTGAAAGAATCATAGTGAAAAAGTTATAAAAAGCATGAGATTGGCAAATAATAGGTTAGAATATTAAGCCTGATAGCAACTTTGTTTTCCAACCATGAAACCTAATTTACAAACTTTATAGCAGACAAATCAAAGAAACCATAATAATGGTTTGGAATAATATCTAAAAACCATTTTGGTTTGCAAATCATTGTTTATCATTTAACATTTTGCATGAATTTATCATCACAAAGTAATTTTATTCTTCAAAACAAAATTAAAACAAACTTTACTGCAGTAATAAACTCACCTAATTCCCAACATAATTTATTAATCACTACATGTTTGGAAGGTTAAAATACTGCTTTAACTTCTTTAAAAGGAGTAATAATTAAATGGGGGCGTTATCAGATTTGGGTAGGCCAAAATTAATAATTAGGGGATAGTGGAAGTATAATGAAATGTGTTGTATTGAATTCTATAATATACATCTATATAAATAGATTTTGGATTGTTCTGTATGTTGAGAAAATTTACTGAGATATGGAACTTCATTTTTTTTCCCTTGGGAAAAAAGCAACAGAGTCCTATTGCAACTTAAAAGCTAACAAAATCAATTGTGGGGTATTTTTTAGTATCTGATACAGTAAACTAAATTATAAAAAATACTTTTTTTGTCTATGAAAGCTTATGTCATAACCCATAGCTTAAATAACTCATATGAAACTATAATGTACAGTTCGTTGGCTTTTTTTTAGTCTATGCAATGTTTTTCAAACTTGGCAGCTTTGTGTCTACTTCAACACCCAGAATGCTAGCTGGGGAAATCTGGGATTTGAAGTCCACACATCTTAAATTGCCAAGTTTATTATAGAGGCTTTGCACTGCAAAATTATTGAAAATTTAGTTATTTTAAAATTAACATATTATTGATTTTTATCTTGCATTGTTTTAATTGTTTGCATTTTTGTTACTGTTGTTACCTGTCCAGAGCTATCTGGCACAACATGGATGGTCATTTAAATCTTGTAAATAAACAAATACTGTTTTAAAACCTTAAAAAATAGAATGGCATATAATATTGTCAAGCTAGATAACTGCATGCATTTGGTTGGCTGCCTCTTTTATCCTTGCTGAAAAAAAATCAAAACATCCTTAGTTGGAATATATATATGTGTGTGTGTGCTGGTAAGTGCTGGTTCCATAAATATGAAAGATAATAAAGTATCTTCTTATATTGGCACAATATTTTATTTTGAATTTAAACTCTGAACATCTCTGAAGGATAGACTAGCATTAGAAAGGCAAGACATCCCTTTCCTGAATAAGTGAAAAATTAAACAATGAATACTATATAACTGTTTATACTCAGGTTTATGATTTTGAGTCTAAGGCAGGACTAGATTTCAGAGTGTTCTGGTTTTTAGTCCAGTGCCTTAACTAAATGATCCTTTATTGAAATACTCACTACAAATAAAATAATACTTTATTTCACCTGGGTTATTGAATAAATATGATAGACTAGTTTTTTGGAGCCATAATTCTAAGGCAAAATTAAGGAAACCTGAATGTATATATAACTAAACCATAGATTGTGCTGTAGTATTAAATTTAATTTTAGATCAGTTCTTCCAATTATGTCAATGTCTTAAATGTGATACCTGAAAAACTAATTAAATTATTTTTGGTAGAGTTACTCCTACCAAAGTTTGTAAAAGAATCTGACATAACATATAATACTAAACTATATATTCCAATCATAACTTGATCAATACACTGTAGGGGCCTGATTCTCATGTAATGGTATAGATGGATTCCCACTTCATATGATAGGAAACCAAACAAATCACATTCAGTGAAATTATTGATTGGATTCACAGATTATCTGAACTATAATATAATTTGCTTATATGTTATTAACCACAATGCATAAATCAAGCCACAGTAGTCCCAAAGGGGCTGGATTACTGAGAATCTCCATAGACATCAAGTAAACAGTAGTTTAACATTAAGTACAAATTATCTCATGAATCCAATATCCCCAAACCATGATATGTTATTTGGGAAATTGAGTTCTATTAATACTACAGACCCTCCTGTATCTTTAACATTTAGTTCATGGAAGCAAAATGTACTGCATTTTAGATGGGATCACAGATGTGCCAAGCCATAAATCCTGGTTTATAAATCAGAGCAAAAATATGCAAAGCAGTTGCATTGATATTGTATGTGAAGTACTAGAAGGCATGTGATGTGAATTAGTTTAGCGATTCCAGATAATTTTGTAATATTTTCCCAAATGGAAGATAAAATTGATAGGAGATCCTTTATTATTTTGCTAGTTCTACTATTAAGATTCCACTACATTTAAAAAAAAAAAAATGATCCATCTGAAATTTCCAGCAAGCTAGAGGAAATAATGGTCCTAATGCAGCCCAAGATGTTAGATTTGTTTATACCAAGTTTGTTGGTATAAATACATTACTCCTATATAAATTCATTTGATTTCAATGAAAATTAAGTATTTCCTCTTCATTAGGATTTATTGGTTTTGAAAAGTTTACTATTTTTGGAAATACTTTTTTGAACCACAAGCAATCATTACTGAAATGAATTGAATTTTCAGAAGCAAACTTCAATATAAAGTGATATATTTATGAAAGAAAAAAGAACTCACGGTTATTCTTAGAATCCTAGTTTATGGATGCAAAAGAATTTCATAAAAAGCAGAGAAAAAAATCTATTCTTAAATTTATTCTTTTTTCCTTACAACGTAAACAATGTTATTTCCATAACCAGGATCTGATGCAGTGGTGAGTTGCTACTGGTTTGCCCCGGTTCAGGCTAACCAGTAGCAGCGGCGGTGGGAGGCTCCGCCCATCCACCTGGACATCATCAAATACGATATGCGCATGTGCAACAGCATGCGCACGAGTGAACCAGTAGCAAAGGTAAGTGAAACCCACCACTGATCTGATGGTATTACCAGCTGATATATCATATAAACTGAAGTATGAGTTTGGTTGATTCAAAGCCATATATTTCATATTTAGTGAAATGATCACAGTCATTTGCACAAATACTTTCAGTATGTCTAATCTTAATTACTGCACTCAATTTTAATAGATCAGGCATTCCTTTTTTAAAATTTGCAAGCATGCAATATGTAGATTACACATTGATTAATAATTTTGAACTCTATCTAAAATACTAGTATTGTCCTGTTTTTATACTGCTCCATTTAATTTGGAAAACTGTAAGGTTTGGAAAAGACACAGGCAGTTCTTCTTAGATATATTAACAGATATTTCCATCATAAGTAAAATTAAGTCAGCACTAGCTTTTTAACTACCAGCATATAGTTCTGTACCTAGCAGTACTTTTTATATGAAAAGACAATTATTTTAACATGACTTTAATTACAATTAAGGCTCAGCTAAAATGCAATAATAGATTATTGATGCTGCTGTAACACTGTAGATTCAAATGAATTTTTTAAAATAATATTTCTCTATATTCTGAGATTTACAGTGTTGGATGAAAAGCAAACAGTTTGGAAGAACTAGACAAGAAAATTGAGTTTATATGTTTTTTTCTGGCTTGTGCTTTGATTTCAATGATAAGAATTCTTATCCATCCATCCATCCATCCACCTACCTACCTACCTACCTACCTAACATGGAAGCAGCTTTTAAATGGATGACAGGCAAAGTTGTAGTTTAAATTATCTCCAGTAGAAAAATGTTTTTCTAATCATATACATATTAGATAGATGATAGAGATAGATAGATAGATAGATAGATAGATAGATAGATAGATAGATAGATAGATCTAAAATCTAAATGGATCTGTTTAACAAACAGGTTTATTTGTTCTTTAAACTGTAACATGTGGATATACTGCATTTTCTTGCTACAAAAAAAAATCTGAAAAGTCATATAAAAAAGAATTAAAAACCCAGGAAATACTTGGAAAAAAAATCCTTTGCTTCAGTCCAGTATATGATACAAAATATATTCCTATTCAAGTCAAACATTGGTTTTATTTTTTTCTTTAAAATCCTTCATATGTAATATAAAATGCTAATGATATTTAATGAAAAAAATTAAATACTATTTCAAAATGTTTTTATATTTTTGTGCTTTGCAACTGAAATTTTCATAGTAATCTTTAGTTAATTCCTTTATCAAATGCATACTAGAAGAAAGAAGTTAAGCAAATTGATATAAAAATTGATTACATTTTAAGATTATTTAAGGAACAATGTATGGATTGTCCTTTCACTTCATTCCAGGTAATCATAATACGCTTACATTTGTGGTATTTTGGGAGAAAATATTTTTGATTTCTTTAAAGACAAATTACTGCATAAGCATTATATTAACTAATGTGGAATTTTTGTAGATAAAAAATGTTAAAACAAGAACCATTCTGTTAAAGGTAAGCTCCCCCATCCTTTGTTACTATTTAAGTAATTTTTTAAGAAAAAAAATCAATGTTCATACAGCTTTAAGTATATGGAATTTGGACAATTAATTCCCATGCCAGAAAATACTATATTTAGATATATTTATATTACAATGTTACTCAGAGCAAAAGCTATTTAACAAGATATTAACAGAGCCGTGGTAGCGCAGTGGTTAGAATGCAGTACTGCATGCAAACTCATTGCTCACTCCAAGAATTTGATTCTGACCAGCTCAAGGTTGACTCAGCACCCCATCCTTCTGAGATCAGTAAAATGAGGACCCAGATTGTTGAGGGCAATATGCTGATTCTGTAAACTACTTAGAGAGGACTGTAAAGTGATATGAAGCAGTATATAAGTCTAAGTGCTATTGTTATTGCTATATTTCTCTGCATCCTTACTCTGAAGTGCATTCAATTCAGTCTCAGGAAGACCTGCAGATAAATTGCAGTCTTCCTAGGAAATTTAATCCATATCTGTTCAGAAGTAAGTCCATTTGAATGCAATCCTGTTTATGTGTACCAGGATGCAATCCCCACTGAATCTTGCCAAATAATTAGATGCAGGAGTTAAACCTTACCAATGGTCCATTGATTTATATAAATTAGATATTTGCTTTGGGGTATTTTACATTGCCATCACTTTCATGACTATCCAAAGGAAGTAGCTTCTCCTCAGGAAAGTTTGCGCATGATTTTCTCCTTAAATGCCTTCATTTCAGTTTAATTCTATTTTTAGTTTAAAAAATAAACAGAATGTACCTTTGCATGGTTATGTACCAGGTACCATTAAATGGAAAGTATCTGTTAATTCTGAGGTTAGTTCTCTTTTTTGTATCATATAATAAACTATACATTTAATCTATAAAGCAATCAAGGTCCAGAGTGACTTGCTTTTAAGAGAACATTATTGAATTTCAATTCCACTCAGATCATCTTAGAAGTTCATTATGTGTATTGAAAAAAGGTTTCCATAAGTTTATTTTGGAGCAAATTACTCTTATATATTTTAAATGCTAGTGTATTTTTTTTTCAAATTCAGAGAATTTGCTTCTCAAGAATGGCTATATGATTGCTATATTCTCTTTCAATAACTTCAAGAAATAGATTTCTTGATAACTCTACATACTAAGTTAAAAATGCAATCTTTTTAGTCTTGTTACAATAACATAAATTTGTTACATAAAGCTTTAAGAACAGTATCTGTCTTCTTTCAATTTATTTTGTCATCAAATTAACTTTGTACTTCAGAATTACAGCTATAATTCCTCTTACTTTTAATCTGCCTAAAACTGATTATTTTGAAATCACCCTATTATTAGATAAAACAAGGGTTACCTCAGATGGCAGGTACTTGGGAGCAGTGCTGATATCTTCTTAGACTGTTCCTCTCCAGCTGGTTCCTCTGTGGGAAGGTAGAATTAGGTATACCATGCAGTTTTTCCTGAGACCCTTAATATAACCTGCTACTTCAGGTAAGGCTCTTCTGTCAACAGTATTGATGTAAATTCAACTACTCGTCCAGCTGCTACTTGTATATGCAACATGGAAACAAGGCCATTTTTTCTGGAAGAGTAAAGTGTTTTGAAATAACCTTGTACTAAATTGAAATGAGGCATTAAAAGAAACAGACATACTGTCTGAAAGTCTTGGTTTCTTTTAATAATTATAAGGTGCAAGTTATCTCAGAGTTTCTTTTCATAGCTCTCTATTTGCACCCAACTATACCCTGGTCATTATTTTTATATGGCATGTTCTAGTGATGTTGCCTTCATTTCATTCCAGCCCAGAGCTGAGGCAGCTTAACATTATTTTTGGTGAATCTAGTTCTAAGTTATAGTTTTTTTCTTCTCCCAATAAATTTTTTTGCCATGTATATGATCTAGCAGGCTTCATGAATGATAATAACTGCTGATGTATCAAGAGTTTGGATCTACCCAGCCCTTATTAATTTTGTTATGCTTTCACTTCTTATTGATGGGCACTGTTCCATTTTGGCATGGCTATAGGGAGTAGATGAACATCTGGCTTCCATAGAGGCATCTGCTTATGAAATGCAAGAGTAACACTTTGAAACGCATGTCAAGTACTGTGCAGACTTCTTATATGTATAAAGCACTAGACTTATGCTTTAAAAGTAGATCTGTGGTACAGAAAAAGTTGATTCAAATCAGTAAACAGAGGAGAGAATAGAATAGAATAGAATAGAATAGAATAGAATAGAATAGAATAGAATAGAATAGAATAACAGAGTTGGAAG
>JANHFM010001105.1:128076-147532 GCA_032468115.1 Grayia smithii
CACAATGACATAATATACTGTAAAAAAAAATTAAAATCAAGTTAAAACAATAAAATAACGAGAACACTCATATCCCATTTGGGGCCGGATCTCGCTGGATCACAACAGCGAGATCAACAACCCCATGCATGCTGGAAAAGCCAAGTTTTAACTGCTTTGTGGAAGGCCAGTAGGGTGGAGGCAGTCCGGACCTTGGGAGGTAGTTGATTACTCAATGGTTACTAAGTTTTATGCTTAACTCTGATTCCAACTACACTTGCAAAAAATATACTTGAACATTGAAAAGAACTATATATACTATATCATAACATATGTTGCTGGGATTGCATATTTTTGAGGAAGTAGTAATTAAAATATTTGCAGATCTGGGAGTAGAAAACTACAAGCTTCATGGAAGATTATCATGAATCAAATGGATGTCTTCAAACAATGTGAAATGTTTTCCTTAGCACTATGAAAATTAAACTTTTAAAAAGCAATATACATCGAGAGCAATGGCAAAAACACAACTAGCTATAGAATTTCTACCTCTATAAAGCAGAACATAGACCCATCGATTGTTCACAGTCACTTATGCTGCAATCTTATCAGAAGTGAACACTAACACAGTACAACTTATAGTACTGCCCTATTAAGTTACAAAACGTGAGCTAACCCAACAGCTCTCTAAACCAAGGTATTTATTTGATCCAGAGCAATGCTGCACTGCTGGTTTATTCAATATAGTAGTTACTACAGCTATAGAAAATAAACATGATTAAACAAAAAATATTCTTAGTACTATTTTTACGTTTCTGATGTTATTGTTTGCATGAATTTAAACTAGGCTTAATGCCCAAGAAAGAGAAAGTAGGTTCTTTTTCAAGCATTATCATCTTGTGCTATATTCCAATTTATTTGTGCAGAAAACTAAGATGTGGGGAAGGACATATCAAAATTTCAACCAGGCAGCAATGAAAATATCAGAAATCAAAATATTTAAATTCTTTGTGACAATTGATCACAATACAGCCCATTCTGCCCCTACAGAGGAATACAAAAGCCTTCTTAAATCTTAAAACTAAAAAAGCCAGAATTTAAGAACCATAACAGTGAAGTTAAAAATCAATGTATTATGCATATGATAAACTGTAACTTGTTGCAAGGACTTTAATATCACATCTGTTAGACTATATATAACAAACTCTGGTTTGCAAAGTATAATTGCAGTTAGCTATATAATTTTCCTGAATACTGAAACTTAAAAATCTATTCTTAAAATAAGTAAAAACCATCCTTAACATTAGTTTGATCATTAGTGCTAACCACCCCCCCAGCAAAATGGAGGATATCAACCAATTCATGATTTAAAAATATATTTTTTCACTGATATAAAAATGTCATAACTAGTTTCATAAATATGATATTATCTAATTTACATTAGATTCCGTTCACTGGCTGAATGTTGCAGACAAATACTGTATTCTTTGGTATTCTTAATAAAGTTAATAAAATATATTCTCAACATATGTATTCATTAAATTTATAAGCTGACCCAGTGTCTATGGGATACAACCACTAAAACAAACAATAAAAATGCAGAATATATAATCCAAAAGAAAATTTAGAGGAAAAACAACAATCCATGAAACAACTGAATACCTCACAATGGTTGTATAAATCTGCATGTGGATTCTTTAGCTTTGTCTTGTATTTGTGAATAATATATAGGAGTTGGGTAATCCAGCCCATACCATCTTTTTATTACACAAGCAATATGAACACTATTAAAGATCCTTTTGTACTGTGTTAAAGTTTTCACTTTGACATTTAACACTGGAAACTCGTAAGACTCAAGTATGGTAAAACTCAGGCCTTTCCTTGAATGTTATTTAGCAAAGATGTCACATAAAAGAAGGTGCAGTACAATATATAAATAAGGAGAAAAAAATAAAAATAATAGATCCAGCAACTCACAGATTTTTCTTTTTTCCAAGCTCTTTTCTTATATTACATTCACATAGAATGAATGCACTTGTGGTACTGAGCCCTGCATCTAAAGGTTCTTTTCAGGCATTAAAATGAATGTATATTGTTGTGGAAAATAGTCACCACAGCATCCTATACAATCAGTGCATATATTTACCATCTGGTGAGATCTTCCAATGAACTGAACAAGGATCAACATTCTTTTTTAAGCTTCAGCATTTTTTAAAAATGTTTTTTTCAGATTTGCAACATACATTACATTCACTTGGATTTTAAGCTGGCTAATTTATTTCATGCCTCTCTCCATTGAGAGGCAGCATATATATATTTGCCAGCATGCCATTCCATCTAGAGCGCATTTGGGTGCGTCCCACAGCTTGGATACAACTGTGTTTGATTTATCTAAACATTTAACTTATTGTTTTATATAAATAACATTACTGAAGAAGGCAGCTCAGGAAGAGAAGAAGGCACAGGATAAAGGATTTTATTGAGCTCTACAGTTCAGTGAAAATTATTTGTCTGATGCTATCGTTTGCCCTGGTAAATAAACCACAATGGCACCAAAAGTGACAAGGTTGACATTATACCAAGCTCAGCTTCTTTTCCCAGGCGAGTAAATCTTGAAATGGAAACAATTTCAATGTCTATCATTCCTAGGTTCCCTCAACACACACACCTTCCTTGGGGCTTTTAAAAAGATGGAAGGAAGGAAAGCTTATATATTTTTTAGACAAGTTAAATTTGGCCCTGACTCTGCCAGGTGTTTGTTGCTCCAATTCCCCTTCCCATATTCCATATTCTTTGGAAAATAAGTAAAATGTTTAGTTTTTAGTAAACACAGAAACTTCATTTTTCTAGTGCTACCACTTCTATATGTCTTCTCACTATTTCTGGACTTAGCCAGCCCTACATCAATAACAATAACACTCAGTAGCTTCCTATCTCAGAACTTCTAGGCAACAGAGTTAAATCTCAGTTTTGCCAAACTTGGGGGGTGAGGGCGAGGAATTTGTTCATAATCATTCCATTTAGCGTTGATTGGACACAAACTTAAAGTCGGTAATTCTATTAATCAAAATTTGGCAGAAAAAAATTCAGGTGAAAGAATAACTTTATTAAGCCTAGTATATTCAGATGCCTTTATTAAGCCTAGTATATTTAGATGCCTTTCTAGATGCCTGGGATCCTTTTCATTAATCAGAAATTGTTTCGTTAATTAGAAATAGAAAAGTTAGTGATCCCTAATACTGAGGAATGGGAAATTTTAACAGACTATGTAAAGATCAGGGAAATGTTTTTGCCCAGTGATAAAGTAAAAAGCAAACAGATTTGCCTTCATAGTAGCTGCAATGAAAAAATAAATATTTGTGTTAACTATTATTTCTTTTGGTGTTTTACAACAGATGTGTTTGTTTGCTTATTTAAACTACAATTATTTTATTTCAATTAAATGAAATAATTGCACCAGACATTTTTCCTTTATATATTCTTAACTTTTTTTAAAAAATGTGATTTAATATATATATATATTTGAAGATCTAGAGCAGTTACCAATTTAGGAAATAGAAATAACCCAAATCAAGTCTTTAATTTAATGTATATTTTTAGTCTGCTTTTTTCACCCTCCTTTGTCTACTAAAGCAATGGATGGAATTTCAGCAGGTGACAATTTATTTACTCTGTGCAGTTTCGTAATGCTATATTGTAAATAATGTAGTGAATAATGGATACGAAAAGGGAAGACATGGCTAATAAACATGGCTATTAGTCATACACATGTGGTTTTCTGATACTAAAGAACAAGTAGGTTTCTTTCGAATATTATTTCAAATATATTGCTGCTTGTATTTTACTGTTACTATATTGCAAGACATTTTAATTACTATTTACTTGATAAATTAAGATTATCATAAACAGAAAACAAATAATGTTGATACCCTTTAAAAAATGTCCAAAATCTATATTAGGACAATATCTGTAATGAAAAACACCTCATTTTCAAAGAAATATTGTATGGGTCGGTGTGGGGTGTGTGGGGGTGTTTAGAAATGTATACATATACAACCACATTAATTTAATTTTTTAAAAAAGAGTATACATGTTATCAAACAATGCAGTGCTAAGATTAGATGGGCCAAAATGGTGGTTCAGCTTTTTTGGCTAAGCCTATAACTGTGTCCTATATGATAAAAATACTTACCTGATAAAACAAACTGTTCTTTTTTTACAAGAGCTGAAGGTAAATAATGCAATATTGCAAATGAAACAGTTGCCATACTCATATTGCCAGATTTAATAAAATATAATAAATGTTTTAAGTGCATGAAACTGTTTAATCTATAAAGTTTTTATTTATTCCCAGCTGCTAAATAGCCTCTGGAAAAACTGGTGCTCAAGTGTGTGAGAAGGAAAAGTATTTTGCAGAATAAGGGAAGAGCTACCATTTAAAAAATGCTACATGCCCTTAAAGCTTTGTTCGTTTCTCAGGTGATTGTAGAATCTAAACAGTATTTAGGTCTTATTCCCATGACATTGATATCATCCTATCCACCCCAACTCATGAATGAAAAGATGTAAGTGATTCTTAGCTGCACTAATATTACATTAGTGTTTCCACTTTATTCTGACATCTAAGGTATATAAAATATGTTTGACATATTTATCTTCAACGCTAATAAAAACAGGGTAGGTATTAACAATAGTGACAACACATTTATTCTAGAAGAAGTTCAGGCCAATTCCACTCCATAATAGGGAAAATATCCATAATACAGTGTTGAGTTTATAATAGGGCTGGTTTGCTCTTTGCAGGAGATAAGCAGTTATGAGAATAAAGAAGTGCTTTGTTACATAAGTAAATAAGGATTTCTTTGTCCCACTAGAATATTATTAAATAGCTTGAACATAGAAGGCAATATAGGAACTCCCCCCCCCCAAGATTAGGATTTAAGGAACCACACAAATTGTCCATTATTTCTGAGGCTCTCATGAGCCCCCTTGTAAATGTTGTGAACCAAATTTAAAAGATCTTCAAAGAATGTTGCAAGGTGATACGAGGCCTGCTCTTCAAAGGAAGGAATAATTAAAACAAAAATAAAGTAACTATGCTTAAAATATCTGTACACTTTCCTATCACGGGTGACAATTTTAAGGCTTCTTTCCTAAATTATTCTGAATTCAAACCAACAGGGTAATTCTGAATGAACATGACTGGACCCAGTTATAACATGCCTAATTCAGAATGGATATGATTTATGATTTAGTTCTGCAAATAATGATATCTAACTATTGATTTTGTATGTTCTAATTGCTAAATATAGATAATAATTTCTCTAAGGTTACTAATTTGTGCTGAGGTCAAAACAAGAAGAACATGGGACTTTTTAAAGAGTAATACAATAAAGAGCAATACATTTTGTCAGTGGTGAAATTCAAAATTTTTTACTACTGGTTCTGTGGATGTGGCTTGATGGGCATAGCTTGGTTGGCGTGACAGGGGAAGGATACTGCAAAATCTCCATTTCCACTCCATTCCAGGGGAAGGATACTGCAAAAAACCCACCTCACTCGGGCCAGCCAGAGGTAGCATTTGTCGGTTCTCCAAACTACTCAAATTTTCCACTACTGGTTCTCCAAACTGCTTAAAATCTCCGCTGCCAGTTCTCCAGAACCTGTCAGAACCTGCTGGATTTCACCCTGCATTTTGTGGATTAGAATTTGCTTTGTCTACTACTTCTAACAAAGCTTTTGCTTCCCAAAACCAATCTAGATTTGAAAATCCACAATATTCTATGTTTGTAGCATTATATAATATGTAATATTAATATTAAGAGCAGTTTTTTACCAGACTAAAATACATATCTGCAAATCTCAATTTATATAAGACTGCAGTAATTTGTAATTCTTACCTAGAATAAAGCAGACTGAAAAATTGAACCTTGCCTTCAAGTAAGCATACATAATCTTGCTTTTTTTTTTTAGTCAGTCCTAAAGTAGTAATTTCTGATTAAGTTATGTCCTTTGATAGTCTGTGGGATAATGTATCAGGACACTTTACATTGCTTGAGATGTGATAAAAAGTAAGCAGAAATGCATACTTTTCCTTTTCATGCTTTTATCCCAAACTATCGCTTTTTGTCTGGGAATGAAACTGTGGCTCAATTCCTATATTGGGCATCAAGTAGTGAAGGGTGCATTATATGTTTTCCAACCATAAACTGAGGCTGGCTATGAACAGTGAAATCAAATCAAAAACATTTTAAAAGATTATCTACCCAAGTGCTGATGGATTTTGAACATGTTTACTTTAACCTGTTTTGTATTGCACTGCCCAAAAACAAATATGAATCATAAAAGGAAATATTTCATATGTCAAATTCTGCAATGTGCTTCTATATTTCAGATCATGTTTCACGGTCTGAAACTCAGCTAATATTTTGTTCTTTTCCATCTTTCCTGATTAAAAAAAAAATCTGCCACATCTAACTTTTAGTCTGGGGATTCTTCTTTTAATATGGCCACCCAAATACTGTTTTGCATTAATAAATTGGTTAACCATAAAGTACTATATGTGTCTTTGTTTCTAATCAATTAGTTGTATGTGCCTGCATGTAAAGAAATAAACAAATGTTTAGAATGAATAACATTGCTTAAAATCATGTTAATGATACAATTATATCTGAATTAATGTGCTTTCTTTTTTTCCCTCTGTTCCAACCGTACTAGATCTGGGATTGTAAAAGTACCCTGTAGTATATTTTGCACACAGCATGCAGAATTATTACTTAGAAATATATGTATGTATATGTATGTATGTATGTATGTATGTACGGTATATATGTATGTGTGTTTGTGTATGTACAAATCTACAGTAAATCTGAACCTGATTTCACAGTGAACATACTATTAAAGATTGTAACAATCCCTGTGAGATTATTATATAAGAGACTCTTATCCTGGTTTATTTCTTTGATGGCCTGTTGCACTAAGAAATTCATGTTTATATTTCTAAACAAACCTTGTAGCCTGGAAGAATCTACTTTTTGTCAGTCTCCCAACTCCAAAGATGGGACTTAGGCATAGTAGCAATTCAGTTTCTTCTTTCCAAGTACAAATTTATCATGATTAAAACTGGGCACCTATCTCTTGGGAGATGTGAACATGACTACAATCAACAAATGATATGATATTTACTGGTACAAGTCTGTTCCTGGATTTACATATTCACTGTCTCTTTTTCTAAAACAGCACTTATGCACACCAAGAGACAGTTTATACATAAACATTTATCAAATATCATTGAAACATAATAGACGGGAATCTATTAACACACATCCAGCACGCCTGCCAGAATAGGAACATTTTCTAGCTGAAGTGCCTGTAATTAATAATGATGTCATTCATATATGATGCCCCGTACTTGTAACACACAAACTTCTGCCCACATCTTTTATCTTTCCCTGTTGTTTGCAAAGGACAATTTCTTGAATAAATTTAGACTCCTGCTTAATCTAGTCTCCTGTATCAAAGACCCATCACCATATCTCCTGTCTGTCATGAAATGGGGTTATAAGAGATTTTTATGAATTATATACAATTCAATGGAGTTGAAATAGGAATAAGACATTGTATTATTTAAATAAATAGTTGCATTGTTTGAAACTTGATGGAAGTTCTAGTTGTGTTTGTAACTAGAAATATAACATAAAAGGGTTTGTTTGCGGCAGAAGATGGCTGGTTAATTATACTTGGTATTTGTATTTGGTAAACAGAAAACACATTTCATGTCAGTTATTTTCCTTGTTTTCAAACTAGTCTTTTCGCTTTTGCTTTTTACTGTTTTTTTCTAATTTCACTGGCAGATATGAGAAAATTGCTATTTAGAAAAGAACAAGAAGATAGAAACAACTCAGTGGTACATTTCTTTTTCTCCATATAATATTCTCTACCTTCTCTATATACCCTTTTAAGTACAGAGTTTCTAAACTAAGTACTAGGTAGATGTTTGTTGAAGTCCAAATCAAGATATGTCATGCAGTGTCATAAACGTTCTTTCCACCATTTCTAATCACTAAAGCTGGTCAAGGGATTTTAATATGAGGGGAATCAGGAAAATATTTGTAAAAATGGAGCAATATTTCAACATTTTCTAATTCACTCATCTACAATTTAATTTGAAGGAATGCACTTCTGATTATACCAAAATAATTTCTATACTGTACATAAATCTGCACATGCAGGCATTTTTGCAAGTCTTATTAAGCATGTTTCCAACAATGTTAGATAGCAATCTGATCAAGTAATATTGCCACTGATTGCCATTGATTTCAATGAAATTTAAATTCTCCCACATAAATCCATTTCAAAGCCTAAAGTTCACCAAACTCTTCCAAATGTCAAAAGTTTTTGTGTAACACTTTGATCATATGAAACATCCTATTTGTATTGAAATGAGGTGGGGAAGCTCCAGGTCTTGAGAAATTAATTTAAATCACTCCCTAAATTGATGGATCGCCAATAAGACAATTAATTCATTATAATGTACTAAGAGGAGCTTATACCCTCCTCTTAATCCACTAGAGTCAGACATTTTGATTCTGTTTCCTAGTTCTCCTGCTTCCTCATTTGGTGAATGGAACACTTAGGAACCATAGCATAGAAACTGGGTGGCATAGAGCTGACTGATGGACAGACTTTTTCTTTTTTAAGGTCAGAGGGAGCTTAAGAATCATGGCCAAGAAGAAACAAAAGAAAAGAAAAAGCAGAGAGAGGGGGAAGAAAAAAACAAATAAACATACCAAGCCAAAGTTTAAGTCTATTAACTGTTGAGAGAGTTTCCAATATCATTGTCTTTCTTGGACCAGTGTTATACAAATCATGAAATGATTTCCTGACAGGATATAGTACATAAAATCTAGGATGCAAAACTCTGTATCCCCTTTATCCTATATCATTCAGCTAGTTAGATGATAAATGGTAAAATACATAAAAACTTTATTTCATGTGGTTTATTTTGACTCAAAAGTTTATATTTCACAAACCATGGATTTTCTTTAAAATAATATATATTGTCCAATGTGTTTTCCACTACTCCTTATCTTTTCCCCAACCACACTGGTATTCCTTGGACTAACCCAACACTTTTTTCAAAGATGAAGGTCAGAAGAAATGGTAGGCTCCGTCACCCTTTCAGATGGGACATAGTTCAGAGAAAGTTATCTAGTACAGTACATAAGATGATTTACATGTCTCTAAATCATGTCAGTAGAACATGGACTGGACTACTTCAAGACAAATACAGTCTTCTGGGCCATCTCTGAAAGCCTACTTTGTTATAGTTTCTACTCAGATTTTTTAATTATATCTATCTATCTATCTATCTGTCATCCATCTATCTATCTTTCTCATGGTTCCACTGCATTCAACTAAAACACAACATAGAATGAAGCTATGAAAACCTCATAGAAAGAGTACCATTGAGCAAAAATGCTATGAGATCAAAATAATATTGTGTGCAAGGAAAGAGGATTGTTGTCCCATTCATTTTCAGTCCTTTGCAAGACCTCCCACCACAACACAGCAAAATAAAAGAAGTAGCAGCATTACAGCTTAATTCTTTTTGCCTTCTCTATTCTCTCTGAATGACTTCCGTAATTCCAGTGGACAACAGTAATATGCTACAGCCACCATTTGCATCTTAAATAAAAGCTAACCTCTATCTTTATGTCTTTATGAAACAATAGGGTTCCACAGAGAACACACAGAGACTTCAGGAATCTGTGCAGCACATATGTGTTTTTCTACATATATTCTAAGCTGTACTTTTGAGAAGCATTTGTTAGTCTAATACAATCATCAGCCTTATGATGGTTAGATCAGAAAAGATTAAGAAGAAAGGACCACTCAACAGAGAAAAAGCTAAGGGACGACAGACATCCAGCCCAAATAAGGTCCAGGCACTTTCTTGCTATTTATTTTTAATGCCACATAAACCGGGGTTAATAAATTACATGGGAACAGGGACAATAGCTATGTTATAGGACAATGTTGTTACCATTAAGAATATCTTTAGAAAACGGTACTTGTGACTGAGATTAACTTCTGAGAATGTCAGTCTTTAAGCCAAATTAGACCTTTGGCAAATTAAGAAGCACAAAGGTATATTTTGAACTTTTAAAGGGGGAGGGACAGCATTTGCTTTCCATAGGTTAAAAAATGTGTATCTGTTCATGGCCCTTGTTTTCAATGTTACAAACTATTATCTAAGTTATGATCCTTTGTTTCTCCATGAAAAAGCATTCCAGGTAAGGAGACTGTTTTCAAAGGCAATGCTATTGTAAATAGAGAAGCTCATTTAGGGCTTTATGGAGAGAATGAATACCCTATAATGGTTAGTGACTGAGCCAGATTGGGAACAGCGAGAGATTTTCCTTTGGACATAAACAGTCATTTCATGAATTTGGATCATTGACATGCCCACTATGTCAGGTTGTTATTATGGCAATAAAACGGAGAGGGAATGCTCAGGAATGGAGGAATGGAATGAGCATACTGATCACTTCCTTAGACTGTCAGACCTCTAGTCCTTCAAGTTGGTTTTTGCCTATACTGACAAGCTGCATCTCTTCATTCTTTTACTCTCCCACAGCTTTACTAGGAGATGTCAGTACTGACAGGCAGCAGTGCATTCTGCATCCATTTTCCATACTACTGATCAACAGGTGTTCCAAAAGAATAACACTGTCTTTTCACTTCTGAACAGATTAACCAGAACCAGTCACATGATGATATATTTCAAAAGATCCAACTACATCTTTTTTCTACTAAGGGAAACGCTTTCCCTTCTCATTATTCAGTTGTGCACATATTAATGGTCTAATGAACTAGGGGGGGGAAATAAGGGGAACAAGTTTTTTTCTCCCACCCACCCCCATATCAGCCATATAAATTCCAAAACAGAATGTATACTGTGTCAGCTAAATGAGAGTTTTCCCCTTCCCAATTGTTTTAATATTGCTCCCAGTCCTGTATATATTAAACAAATGGACCAATTTAATTTTGTTGACTCTAATTTAATTCTTGACAAAAGCTAATTGTGTGACTGTTCAGAGATGAAACCTGTGGTGAATTTTACTTGAGAGAGCTGACATTTTCTCCACCTATGTCACTAGAAAACATCATGTCAACATCCACTGCCATAGTATGTTGAAGGACAACAATAAGGAGCAGTTAAATTGATTTCTGGAGGGCAAAAAACTGCCCTCTTCAGGAAGAAAAATTCTCTTCCTGATAGATACACTATCAGTAATCTAATGCAAACTTATTCAAAGCTATCAAAATGCCAAGGAAGAGCTTCCTATGAAGGAGAAAGGTATACTGTAAATTTGAGCTATGCAATAACATGTGCCAAGAGATTATCTCATATGTTTTATTGTCCACATACTGTGTGAGTATAGTATAGTATAGTATTAGTATAGTATAGTATAGTATAGTATAGTATAGTATAGTATAGTATATATTTATATATATAATTTACTGATACTTTATTTAAATTTATATTTATATATCAGTGATTACATGACCTTGGTAGATGGCATATGCTAAAAAATAATCCCAAAAGATTGAAGAAATGGATGCGTATTAAACATGTTCTAATGAAACAGCTTACAATTACATCATGGAAGTATAACTAATAAAGAAAAGAGATTTATTACTTAATTTTTTAAATATCCTGGAATTTAACAACCTGATTTTTGTGAACGATTAAGATAACACTGATGGCCATTTTAAAGAACTAGCACACTCTGTTTCCCCCAAAATAAGACATCCCCTGGTAATAAGCCCAATCGAACTTTTGAGCACATGGCAATAAGGTCAAGCACTTATTTCAGGGTTCAAAAAAATATAAGACAGGGTCTTATTTTCGGGGAAACACAATAGTTCCAGCTTTAATTTACACAAACCAAGTTGGGACCTCATGAAACTATGTGAAAGGACCATTGTTTTGCTATGCTGCAGAATAGTTTGTTGCATTATAATTTAAGAACTATGTTCCAGTTCTACATTTTCTATATTTCTTTATAATTCTATACTTTATCTCAGATATAAAATTTGGCTTCAGAGCTATTTACGTGACTCTGATTTGATAAAATTAAAAACAAGTTACTGAAAAGGCCTCAACTACATTTAATTGAGAATATCTCTTATATCTATGTATCGCACACACCTGTTGACATACATATTGTATAGACTAATGAAAATCAAATAATACACATTCTTCCTAAATTTATATAACATATACACCTTTTTTGGGTGTATCTCTAATTTTAAAAGAAATCGTATTTTAAAAATCCAAGGCATTTTTTTCTTTAAAAAATCTTAATTTTTCTTAACCAAAATTTTCTTAGTCTATTTTTCAGTCCTCTGCATCCAAATACTGTACAATCTGTACTAACATATGAAAGTTAAAATGTCCTATTTTGCTACCATTAATGGGGCCTAATTTTATCCAGAACAATACTACTATGCAACATTTAAAAAATAATGGTTTGCAGAAACAACAAAACCAGAAGTCCTGATTTAACCAAACTAATCCTAACCTTTAGATAATACTGAGACAACTACTAGAGATAGTTAGATTGTTGTTGATGTTTTGTCTTACACTTATCTCTTCCCAAGTGAGTCAGCAGAATAGTGTGTGACATTTCTTATGATGGGAACCTCTAGTTAGGAAATATGGATGCACATTGTAGTTTGTAAAGTGGCAACATGGCCTCCCTAAAGAAGGATTACAATTATTAATTGTAAAAAGGATTATAAGATCTCTCTTTACTCCAATGAGTTTACAGTTCTGTTAAAGAAAAAGGAAATTACCTATATATGGGAAGGCAACTGCTTCTGATTTTAATAGTGTAAATTGTGTGAGATGTTAAAAAAATGTGAAACAGAATATATTGTACATTGTTACAGAGTGCTTTGGACACACATGTACACCATTTAGTTTTCTTATTGGACAAAGGGGAAC
Source organism: Grayia smithii (assembly GCA_032468115.1). NCBI lineage: Eukaryota > Metazoa > Chordata > Lepidosauria > Squamata > Grayiidae > Grayia > Grayia smithii. Next base: position 141,071 of record JANHFM010001105.1, read on the forward strand.
AGAAATTAGATAGCCAAATTACAGTTTAATGGGACGTACTCACTGTCATTTAAAAAATAACTAGATACGAGAAATCTGCGCTTTTGAATGATAAATCGTTCAGTGGGTATATAGGTGCTGAAAACCTCAAAAAAGAAAAAGAAAAGAAGAAGAACCAAACCCTCAATGACTTTCAAGCTAATTCCCAGATTTTCAAGAATAATACATTTAAAATGTTGAAGTTTATCATTAATCAGTTCAGTTTATTTCCATGTAAACCAGAAGCATAACACAATATGGCAAAATCAGCTTCTTGGTGTAGCTTTAAAGCAAAGGATGAATTAGGAACAGCCTTCAGAAATTATTGAATGAATGAAATGAGAACTGAACAAGGATGAAGTTAGTGGAATGATATAAATTAGGATACAAGAATTTGTCAGCACTGATAAGATTATAATTCTCCCTCAACTAAGGTGAAATAAATATGCATCTTTTGGTCAGTAGATTTGCTAAGAAATATATTCATCACAGTTGGATAGATTTATAATCCTGCTTCAATCTGCATCAAATGCAAGGGAAACCTATTCTCCTGGTATACTGAATGCTCATTGTCAAACTGTACCTCTCTTTTCTTGTAGCACTTTTTTCATAGATAAAGAAAGATTGATGACGGGAATTTCTTGAAATAAATAAAGTGGTATTTTGTCAGATAAAGAAGTGCAAAGTGCTTGAAGGGAAAAATAGCCCAAAATGAGCAAAGCAATGCAATAGAGAGAAGACAGAAATGGCATTTGATTACATATGCCATTAAGGAGAATGGTGGTGAGGAAGCAAACTTACAACTGATGGCAAAACAACTACAGTACATATCTTTTCAGATATATCTGTTAGTACTTCATGCTAAAAAAAAAAAAAAAGAAATTATATTTATTAATATTATGTGAAGGCTTTATCTTGAAACAGGTTTCACTGTGGATAATGGGCCTTTCTCCCAAGTAAGATATGTCACTTTAATTTTATTGAGATTAAGCCCTTACTTCTGTTATCAAATTCCCTCATAGTACCAATATAAAAATGAATATCAAAACAAAGGAGTTTTATAGCACGTCAAATGCAAGTTTCTAAGAGACCTGCAAAGTTCTATGTTATTTCTTCTACAAAAAAAACCCTCATATAGTTCATCAACGTGAACTATGGTGAACTAGGGTAAAAATATATTCTAAAGATATTTATTCAATACAATGTATTTCACATTTCTCTACCAAAAATAATCTGGATAGCTGATATTCTGCCCTCCGGTCTTAAATCAAAGTTGCAGTCCTATGAGATGTACTTGGGAATAACTCTCATTCAAATCAGACTGACTTATTTCCAAGAAACCGTGAATAGAATTGTTATTGCGTAGCATTGTATTTCTATATATAAATATATGAACAATATTTTTATCACAATAGCAGATGATGTCTAAGCCTTTCACACTGTAAAAAAAAAAAAAAGCATGGCCCAAGACAATGCAGTAAATAGCAACATATTTGCAATGCCATCAGACTATAATAGCATTTTTTTAAAAAACCATTCTGCCATATTATCAGAAATTGTGCATTATAAGATAATGCTTTCCTATGCAATTAAGGGCCAAGGTGCAATGACAGCAATGGTCTCTAATATAAGAGATCCTGAAAAACCATAACTTTAAGTCTGAGAATCCCAAACGTAACCATATTAAATATACCTTAGGGTTAAATATTCAATTAAAGGTACTTATAAACCCATAATTAATTGATCATTTCTCATTCTGTTTATTTTTAACTGACCAACAAAACAAAGTGCTATCTTCCTCTTTTTAAAAAAACAGATTGAATATGAAAGCAGATCAATATCTAATAAATGAATTAAATTTGGTTTGCTATATGAATAACATTCCAAACTTCTCTAGATTTTAAGATAAACTGTGACATTTCTGAAGATATTGACCCAAGATAACTAAGATAGATAGCCATTTCTGAAGAAATTCCTTCTAGGTAAGACTCAGGTAAAAATAAGTCTTCCTAGATTTTCTTTGTCTCAGGTGAAATCTTCTAACCACTGCTTAACCATGGTCTTGAAATTACATAGAGGTCAGCAAAAAACAGAGTCTTACACCTTCATTGTGTAACTATGTTCATGGCTGCAAACTTGTCCAGTTACATTTGGAGATGAGCTGGGTTACAGTTCAAAAACACTATATACTCGAATAATATCATATCTGTAAGCAAGATTGCATCTTTTCTGATAAACATTTTTCTTTTATGGATAGTAAACTAATTCCATGTTTAGGCCTAATTTTCTTTCTCTGTGATAACAAATTTGCTCATAGAATTAGAAAGCCTATTTAAATTACAGTTGAATAAAACATTTACTCCTGGGTTAGATCTTTTGCTATGAACCAACAACCAATCTGGGCATAGAAGCTGCTGTAAATGGAAATCATGATATACATTAATACTTTGGATTTCTCCTTCCCCTCTGCCTGTCCATGTATATGTTAATCCTAGTTAGTTCAATCTCTAGAAAATCCTCTTCCATTAAGGTTGCATCTCAGGTATACTTTTAATCCCTAGGAAGTGGGACCATTCAAATGGTGATGCAGCAAGAGGATTTCGAAGTAGGAGGGTCCAGATCGTTTATTTTGAAATACAGTTCAATGGGATTAGCTAATCCACAAACACCCATATCTGCCCTACAGTTCTTAAACAAAGATAGAAAGTTGGGTTTAACCCAGACAAGTTATTTCTGCTGAAAAGCATGCTTTACAGGCACATGCTGAACCAAGAAATTGAGAAAGCCTTACAATTTTTTTTCCAGAAGGATTTTTTTTCCATTTTACTTCCATTTGCAGAAGGCCAAACCAACAGGAACCATCTCTTTCTGCTTGATTTTTATCTAGTAAATCTAGATAATCTAGTTTATCTATCTAGCTAATCATTCTGCTGAATAAGTGAGTAAGTGTTATTTGAGAATTATAGGGAATATCTTTAGCCTAACATCCCAGCATATTTTAAGAAGGCCTTTTGAAAAAGCTGGCATTGGAAAATCTTCCTTTAGGAAAGAGATGGGCAGGAGAGGCAGACATTTTTGCTGAGAGTTTTAACTTCAAACGTGAGTTACATTTCTAGGGAATAAGAAAAGAATGCTGACAATTCTCAACTGAACTTTAGCGACCAACTTCAGGTTTGCAAGGCAAAGGGAGAATACGATGTGGATTCTGTTTCCTGCTGACTGTAATTTTTTTTTTCTATGTTCTGGAAAGAACAAACTTGAAATTATGTCAGCATCCTTCCCCTCCACATTTGCATCTCCAAGATGGCTGAAAAAAATAAATCGACTCATCAGTAAATTTGCTCATTTGTGGGTTTTCTCTTCTTTTCCCAAAATCTTTTGGAAGCGTATACTCCTTTTTTTAAAGGCCTAAAGCCTACCGATTATCTACCTCGAGAACAACCAAAAATGGCACAAACTGGGCCTACCTCATGAATCTCAGGGTGATTCCCTGTGCTCAGCTTCAGGAATAATGGGGTTGATCAGAAGAGCCAGGTGCTATTTAGTGGCCTATGATGGTAACAGTTCAGTCTGTTAGGGATTTGGCAACTTTCTCACCTGCATTCTCCCAACTTAGGTGAGTCCTCTTCGGCTTTCTTTCCTTGGAGATAGGAACTCTGCGAAAGGCCTCTCAGGCCAAATTAGGGGGGCCCACCTGCAAGGAAGCACAACGTACTCTACTTTAATGCTTATTGCTTTTGCTGTTGCCATATGGGGTGATGCGGGGGGGGGGGAGAAGAAATTCTGTTGCAAGCATCACAAAAGGGTATAGACAAAAGATGGAAAGTATTAAGGCGGACATCGGGTGAGAAATATTGAATTTGCACTACAGTTGGAAACTTCTTTCAGGATACATTGGGCAAGGGAGGAGGGAGTAACAAAAGACGAAATACATAAAAAATATTGAGACAGTCAGAGTCTATTTTTGTCCATGTCTTCCAGAATACTTTGAGTTTTTCTGAGAATTGTTGGTTTGGTTCTTTCAGACTCAGCTTAGCTCAACCTTCAGACAGTTTGCTTTGGCTTTTGGCTATGTGTGGCAAGCATTTGAAATGGGAAGGTAGTGCTCAATGGTTTTAGATGGGGAAGGTCCTGAGGTGTGTGTGTGTGGGCAGAAAGAGAAGAGGATTTCTCCCCCTAATGTCACTTTCCCCCTTGAAAAAGAAACATTCTCCACAAGTGAGCGAGAACAGCCCAAAAGTGAGCTATGCAGACTGATTAATGATTAGCCATTCCCACACCTCTTCCCTAGAAATGTGGGAGGGCTGGAGGGGAAGGAATCCAGCAACCCCTATAATGAATCCCCAGCTTTTCCTTCAGCCTCTGTCTGCAAAACATGAGTTTTTTTTTTAATTGGGAGAAAAGCTAATAGAGGCTGGGGCCTTCTCTGTACTTCAGATGAGTGAGACTTACGTCCCAGTTTATTCATTGGAGGAGAAACCCAGTATAAAACTATGCAGTCCGGTGAAATACCTCCCAAAGCAGGGAGATTTCGAAGGGGCAAGGTGGATATTTTTGTTGCCCATCACTCAGGCCTCTTAGGTAGCTGCTGTTTGTTGAGCAGAGATAGTGGAAAGATGCCCAAATACAGCGATCCCCTTCCAGATGCTAAAAGCATTACAGAAGAAGAGAAAAACTGGTGGAGTGGACAGAAAGGAAGCAAGAATTCAGGATCTGTTTTTGCCCTTTGGCATTTGGAGCTGAAAAGGGGCATTCAGACACCCCACAACCGCAGTAGTTTCTCCAGACTGGTAGCAACAGTTGGCCGCCAATGTGAAAACTGAGAAGCCAAGGCAAGAAGCTAACATTGGGTAAGTTGGGCTTTTTTAAAAAAAGCATCTCTTCAGACACCTCTTGCCTCCCAGACGGGATTCTTCTGCCACCTGGGATACAAGCCTCACAAATAGAGACTTGTCTCTGCATTCCTCTCTTTCTCCCTTCTTTCTTTAATACACCTTTCTCTTCAGAACTGGGGTTTTTTTTTGCCCCCCCTGCAGAGAGGATGGGAAGGAAGGAAGGAAGGAAGGAAGGAAGGAAGGAAGGAAGGAAGGAAGGAAGGAAGGAAGGCAAGGCTGATGGTGCTGAAGCTTGTGTACAGATGGTAAAGATGCAAAAGGCAACCACAGTGGGCAAAGGCAGGCTGGGCTGCAGAATGGAGTGGTCCTCGTGATGTAACCTTTCTCAATCTACTTCGCTCAGGAGTCACGAATCTTGGCTAAGGTTGGGAAGCGAGGATGGGAAAGGAAACTGAGCTGCTTTTTTTCCTCCTTTTTCTTTTTGCTTGTCCTGGGCTTATCCGCTCACCCTTTAGTCGGCCTTTTACTCTTTTCTGAAACCACCTCAGGTTATCAAATGGCCTTTTATCTCTGGAGAAGGAGCAGCCCTTAAGCCTGGGCTGTGCCAATCGCCCTGATTCCACTGCAGCTTTCTCTCCTGAGCCAGAGGGAAACTCCTGCCTGGAGCGGAGCACTTTCCCATCTCTATTGGCTGGAAGAAGGGGGATCCTGAGACTTGTCAATAGTTAGAGAAAGGAGTCTTTGGAATATCTGGGTTCCCCCTCCTTCCCTCCTATCTTCCCTCCCAAGAAGGCTTTTGCAACCAATAGGCCCTTCGATTGCGACAACCGGGCATTCCACTGGCACCTTGCTGTTCGCCCCCTTCCCTCTCACTGGTCCGGTCTCCCGACCGGAGCTCTCCCCCCATTTGTCTTCTGAGGAGGTGGGGGCAACCGTGAAGGGGAAACCTCCCGCGCCCTTCTCTCGGGCGGCCACGACAAGGGGAAAGGGAAAGCAATGCAAAGCTGCTTCCAACTCCTCGCCGCGCTAGATTTGACCGAGGGAAGACGAGGCACCAGATCCCGGCGCTAGACAGCAGAGGCTGAGGCGGCTTCTTTCGGTCCCAGCCGCCTCGGTCGAGTTCTTCGCGGGATCTGGCCTTTTTTTTTTTTTTTTTAAACCAAGTCCAGGATCGCTTCGAGTTGGAAAAAGGGCGACCCGGGAGATCAAAGGATTACAAGTTGTCTAAAAGGAGGTTGGAAGTGAGGCAGAGGAAGGAAAGACATCGCCTAATACCTGAGGCTCCCCTCGACCGCGGTTGCTTCTCGTCCTTCTCCCACCCAGCCCTATTATTTAGGAGATGATTCCCCAAATCTCCCACCCATTCTCCTTTGGAGATCTCTCCCCCTCCATTTGAAACCCAGACGACGCTCCTTGCCTTCTTCTACGGGAGAGGTCAAATGCACATCAATTCCAATCCTGATGGGGTGGAAGGGGGTGAAACACATCCCACCCTTCAAGCGGGGGGAGGGGGCGTCCTCCAAACTTTTGCGAAAGTTTTTATTGCATTTTATTCGACGATTAATAAAATAAAATAAAATAAAAAGGCATCCACGGGGAGGGGAAGCGA
>JANHFM010001109.1:18271-29092 GCA_032468115.1 Grayia smithii
GGCAATTTTGAGTAGTTTGGAGAACCGGTAGTAAAAATTCTGACTGGCCACGCCCCCACCTATTCTTTGCCTCCCAAGTCCATGCAACGCCCACCAAGCCACACCCACAGAACCGGTAGTAAAAAAAATTGAAACCCACCACTGCTCCCCCCGCCCCCGTTTTCTCATCCTCGTACCAAAATAAGGGTGGACAGAGCAGGGCCATTAATACGGTTTTCTGGGATGAAAGTGTTACCTCTCAGGTCCTCCTGATTGAATGAAGTTGTCAGCCCAGCTAGTTCCATAAAACTCCCTATTGGCCTAATACCTGACAACTATAGGGTCCTCTATGGGTAGAAGCCAAAGACTCTGACTTCTGCTCTAAGCAGGTTATGGGGCTTTGCAGGGAATGGGGCTTTGAAGAACTAAGTCTGTTGCTGCCCAGTACCAGGACCCCTGAGCTCTCTTACAATGGATGTCAGAAGTGAGGACTTCATGGTCTTGAAGCTTTCTAGGAAAGCACAGGCCCAATGACAAGGCTAAACCTTAACCTCCCCCTCCATTTGCCCCACCAGTGGGTACTTCTCTTCAACGAGTGAGTCTCTAAAGCTGAAAGTGGTCAATTTCTTTCTATCTGCCTGGGAAGTAGGAAGGTCATGGAAGTTTGTGAAGATGTTTGATTGATCATTGTAGCTTTCGCTCTGAGTAAAACTGAAGAGTGGCTGTTTGTCTGCAATCTGAGATGGGGCTCAATGCTCTGTCAATAGTTTTGCCTGAACTTGTTGGGCAGGAAAACTGCTGCTGCCTCCATCATGAGCTTGTAAGAATGGACCTCGTTTAGTGACCACAGTTGGGACCATCAACTCGGTGGTTAAGTCACATTGTTGCTAAATGAAACCGCAACTGTGCTTAGAACCTTACTACAGCTTTCCTTTGTTTTACAGACCTGCAAAGGTCATAAATGCGAGTTGTTGTTTTTTCATCACCATTGCAACTGCAGTCACTGTACAAGGCAGTTGCTAAATGAGGACTTCCTCTACTGGCATGTGCAATGGTCTCGGGGGACAGAAGGAACAGCTGCAGGCTCTAGACCAGCGGTCACCAAACTGGTGGTCCGTGGACCACTGGTGGTCCACAAGAAAATTTTGGTGGTCTGCAGAAAAATTATTGCATTTTTTACATTGCACTAAATCAGGGGTCCTCAAACTATGGACCCTGGGACAGATACGTGCAGTGAACATTTGTGTTGCTGCAGAGAACCTCCCCCTGCAGGGTCTTTTTCTGCAGGTCGGAGGTGGGGAGAAATTCTGACTTGGAGTCTGCTTCAGGCTCCTGGTGCAGGGCTTTGGCAAAGGTTGGAGGGAAGTGCCACTGGTGGCAAAGAGAAGAGGACCTTGTTCCAGTGGGACCGCATCACGACCTGGAACTCGCTGACCATCTCAGCTTGCTGATCCTCCAGGCACCTGTATGTGGCCTTGCACTCCCACAGGTCTTCCCTTTGCTTGGAAAGCCTATGCTCATAGTCCTCAGTGAGGTGCTTCTGCTGAGCCTCCTTTTCAGTCAGATCCAATTTGAACTGAGTTGTTTTGCTGACTCTTTCTCATGGTGGCTGCTTAGCTTTAACAACTGCTTCCTGTTGGGGTCCTAAGGAGGCCGGGCGGGCAGGTGAGGAGTGGCTGGGAGGGGAGGGGCAATAGAGGCTGGCGAGACACCCCTTGATGTGAGTGACATCGAGTTGGCCACGCCCACCCAGTCACATGATCACCTAGCCACGCCCACCCAGCCGGTCATTAGACAGATCATATTAGTGGTTTGCAGGATTTAAAATTATGAATTTAGTGGTCCCTGAGGCCCGAAAGGTTGGTGACCCCTGCTCTAGACAACCATCTGATCAATGAAATCTGAGCCCAAAGAAATGGGGTGGAGAAGCTGTCTCAGAAGGAACTCTTACTAGACTTGGGAAGAATGAAAGTAAGGGATGTGAGAGATACTTTGAGACATGCAGGAGTAGATATTAACCAAGGGTGAAATCCAGCAGGTACTAACAGGTTCTGGAGAACTGGTAGCGGAAATTTTGAGTAGTTTGGAGAACTGGCAAATACCACCTCTGGCTGGCCTGAGAGTGGGATGGGAATGGAGATTTTGCAGTATGCTTCCCCTGGAGTGGGGTGGGAATGGAGATTTTGCAGTATCCTTTCCCTGCCATGCCCACCAAGCCACACCACGCCCACCAAGCCATGCCCAGAGAACCGGTAGTAAAAAAAATTGGATTTCACCCCTGGACCAAGGCATTCACTTATGTCTATCAATCCTACCACTGCAGACATGGCTGGGAGACGGATACCATTTTCTGCATTTTTTCCCCCCAACACTTTGAGGAAGGAAAAAGAAGCCCAATTTGGATGAGATCTACGGTGGGCAGAAGTCTGAGGCTCCAGGAAGTAAAATAATCATAGAGAAGTTCCTATGAAGCCCAGTTCTAACTAGCTGTTCTAGGCATGTTTATCTATGCCTGTAGTGTAACCAGGGGTGGTATTCACTTACCTTCGCTACCAGTTCACAAATGTGAGCGGAGCTTTCCACGCATGTCCCGTTAAAAACGGGACATGATGACGTCCAGGCGGGTAAGCGGAACCTCCCGCATCTGCCGCTACCGGATCACGCAATCTGGACAGAACCAGCTGAATACCACCAGTAACCAGTATAACTCTCTTTTATCCTGTCTTCTATCTTTGCATAACATGGATGACTGGACAGGAGTTAATCTAACCCAGTTTTGTAAATGAAGTTTGTAAAACTTTGATACTGGATTACAACATTGTCAGTCACCTGAGAGCAAAGAAATGGGCGGAATGGGAAAACCAGTGCTTTCTTTTTGGTATATTACACTGAAAGTTATTCCTTTACTGTTTATAAAACATTTGAAATGTAAAATATGTGGTTGAGGGCTTGATCTTGTGCAGTGTGTGCTTGATTTTGCTTTGTGATAGATAGGGGTGATTAAATTATTCATCATGAATTGTCTGTCTGCCAATATAATTTTAAAAATCTGTTAATATTATTCATTATGCATACACGTTTAATGAGCAACTCAGATAAGCAATCCCTGCTTCCGTGTAGTTGCCTCTGTTTGACCTATTTCTTGTTCATTTGAAAATGTTAAATTGCATTCCATTTCACATTAGGCACAAATTTAAAAATGATTCCCAAATTTGAGACCTCCAATGTTATATTACGCATCTGATTTTATTATCGAAGAGCCATACCTTTGTATGGAATGAAAAGGGGACAAAAGTATGGGAATTAAATGTATGGGAGTTCTTTAAAAATAATTTGGTCCAGAATTTTCCCAAAAGAAAAGAGTAAGTTGGCCATTATGAATAGGGATTCCTCAAAGCATATTTCAGTGTATTGATTAAGGAATTATAAAAGTTGGTGCCATAAAAGTATGAAGAGGGATAGTGGGTGAAAACAAAATTAGAACAATTCATAGATGCCTGTTAGCCATGGCGACTCAGTAGGATCTCAATATTCAGAAGCAGTGAATATCAATTAGCTGGTGAGAGGTCTAGTGGGGAAAGGCTGAATATTACATTATTGTTTCATTTGCAAGCTTCCTACAAGGCATCTGATTAATAACTGTAGGAATCAGAATGCTAGAATACAGATATCTGTCCAGCCAGGCATGTCTGTTCTTCTGTTGATTAGGTAATCCTTCTAAAAAGAGACTTAGCAATTAGAGACTCGGACTTGGTATGCCATAATTTGGTGCTGAAATTATATGTTCTCCTTTGCAAAAAAAAAAAAAAAAAAAAAAGAGGCTTCTGTTTTTCTACTTTATTAAAAGAAATTTAGAATTTTTTTTCAGGCGATTTTTCTGACTTCGGAATTTCTTTGGATGGTTTCATTTTTTCAGCAATTTCTTTTCCATCCAACTGAATGAGAATCTTTAAAACTGTTAAATTCTACCTAGTGTGGCAGAGCATTAATCTCATATACAACAACAACAAAAATCCAAGTATGACAAATTTATAAAGTGTGCTGTGTGGTATGTGTGGTGTGTGTGTGTGTGTGTGTGTTTGTGCAGGATCACATTCCCTTTGAATTAATCAGTGATAGTGCAGCACTGGCAGAATCAAACCCCAGAGATCCATTTGGCTCCTTCCCTGCTTATATTCCAAAAATGCTTGAACACCTGGCTATTTGCCCAGGTTTTGGGATGGGACAGTTATGGAGTCCTTATTTTTTCTTTAGTTTGCTATGTATATTTTTGTTGTTGCTTTCCTGGTCGAACTTAAATTTTCTCTTCTATTTTCTTCTTTTCTACTTGCCAAAGTGTAAGCTGACCAAAGAGAGTTGTTTAAAATTGGGTAGCCTCCAAATTTAATCAAGCAAACAATTTTTAAAAATAGTGAAAAGCTAGAAATGCATAATTTCTCTCCTTCTCTTCAGTGTTCATGTCTCTCAGTCCCTCTCACAGCTCCTCTGAACCCTTTTTATCATGTGTCAATTCTAGGATAAATCGTTCTTGAAAGAAGTTTCTAGTGATCTGAAATAAAGTCACAGACCATGTATGGCCCTAAGGCTATATAGATACTGTCCACTTCTTACACCCAGTTTTAATAAGAAAGTCTATTAAAATTGTTTGTTTCAGCCATCCCCATTATTGAGCAGCTGAAATCCCACTGAAGTCAAATGCAATTTAAACAGCCGGTGTCCAATGGCTCTTGAGATGGAGATGAGGGGTGAGGAAACAGAGCTAACAATCCATCTAAAATCATTCATAACATCCTGGTGCTTTAAAATTCCAGATACAAACATCATTATATCCCAGGCTGTAAAGCAGTTTTTCCTTGCTGGTGAATAGAGAAGCAGCTAAAATCTATTTGGGCTCCCCTGGGACTTTTTCAGTTTTCTATTGCCAGATAATACATTCAGTTGCACAAGGTAAATGTAATATGCAAAAATGTTTCTGCTTCTGAGAAAAAGTTGTATCGTATTCAAGAGAAATTTGCAACAGAAATATGCTTTCTTGTGTCATTGGAGAATATGCATTTGATAAAGGCCGTACATCCAGTACCCTCCCCCGCCCCAGTCAGATTTTTTTTAAAGCTATAACTAAATTGTGTTGCGAATGATTCTATAGCTAAGATTATATTATGGAACACAGCAGTAGTCTTGCTTCTTAGTTTTCCCTTTTAATTATTTTCAATTCATTTCTTAATATAGCACAGAATTTTCTGAGAATATTGGGGAGAAGGCTTAATTTGTCCACAAATAAAAATATTTATCTTGCATACAATAAAAATATTGCTTGTTTCTCCAAATAAATAGAGATGATAGATAGATAGATAGATAGATAGATAGATAGATAGATAGATAGATAGATAGATAGATAGGATGAATGAATTGATAGACGATAGATAGATAGATAGATAGATAGATAGATAGATAGATAGATAGATAGATAGATAGATAGATAGATAGATAGATAGATAAACAGATCAAGCTGAGTGTGGATGGATGGATGGAAGATTACATGACAGACAGACAGACAGAGTTGCGTAGATGGATGGATGGCACATTAGATTAGACAGATAAAGTTTAGTGGATGGATGTATGGTAAAGACAGACAGACAGACAAAGAAGGCTGCCTGGTGGAGAAAGCTTTGACCTACTTTATCATTCTTGGCTGGTGTCACAGTTTCCAGGTGTTCGCTTGAAATGCTGACTACCTTTTCACATTTCTTAACGTAGACCGAACACATCCCACCCTAGCAGGGCAAACAAGGGAGGGAAGAATGGGACGGGGGGGACGGGGGGGAAGGAAGAAAACCACCTAGGTGACAAGCTGGAAGCGTCAACCACAGGAAAGCTCACCTAACTCTGGTGACAAGAGAATAATCTCTCCTCGGCTGTGCAGGAGCCAATCCCTCTCCTTGATCAGCATGCAAGCATAGCCAGAAAGACGGACAAGAACTAGGAGGAACCTTACGAGGGGTAGTTGCCAAGATACAGCCCAGCTTCCTTGGGATCTTCCTGAGCTGCCACGACATTGTTCCTTCTGGATTATAGGTAGTCCTCGACTTACAACCATTTGTTTAGTGACCATTTCAAGTTATATCAGCACTCGAAAAAAAGTGATTTATGGCTATTTTTCACATCTACGACCGCTGCAGCACTTCGGGAGTCAGGTGGGCAAAATCTGGAGCTTTAGTCACTGGCATGTATGTATTCAGGACGGTCAGTGTCCCGTAATCACGTGACCCCCTTTTGCGACCTTCTGACAAGCAAGGTCAATGCGGAAAGCCTGATTCACTTAACCATGTTATGAACTTAATTGCAGGATTCGCTTAAGAACGGCAAGATAAAACGTGGCAAAATTCACTTCGCTGGCTTGCTCAGAATTGGATATTTTGGGCTCAATGGGGGCCGTAAATCAAGGACTACCTGTAGTGGAATGGCCGACCCTCAGACCCAAAGACGGGACCCACCTCTGCTAAATGTCCTTTCTTTCTAGGTTTTCTGCTTTCAACTCTTGCAGGAGAAAAGGCCCAACTCTTTGGCCAAACCCTGGTCTACTTCCTGGTCACCCCGTGCGAACGGCCTCCTCTGTCCAGCTACTTACATTCACACTACGGATGACTCCGGTCTTCCCCACCACATGGCTGTCCAGGTACGTGTCGTGCACTTTGACCTCGATATCGGTGGTGACCCAATCGCTGGAGCTCTGCTCAATCCCAGAGCCAGGGGTGTGAGGGTTGTAACCTCCTGGGGAAGGAGCCCCCGGGGTCATAGGGCTGTAGCCCACCGGACTGGGGCTGGGGCTAGCCTGGAGAGAGAGAGAGAGAGAAAACCAGGGCTGGTTCCAGGCAGCTGCTTGGCTGTGGCAGGTGACAGGAAGAGAGGCAACCTGACTGCCACCTTTTCAGACTCTGAAGGATTGGTTGGACTTTTACTCCACCCACGTGCCACGTAATATTCTTGGAGAAGCAACCCAGATGCCTTTTCAAAGGGTGCCTCGTCTGTTTCTTTTTCAAAATTTTAAACAGATTCATCTCCTTTTCAGAGGGCCCCTGGGCGGAGTATAGTAAAATATTAAAAAGTTTTTACAAAGTTAAAAATTTAGATGAGCCCCATGGGCTCCCAAGGTGAGGCTGCAGAGCTGTTTTAAAGACACCGAGGGCAAGCGTACCTGGTAAGCCATTGGCGAAGGAGTCGGATGGTAGCTAGCAGGTGAGTGGGTGTTCTGGTAGCCCACAGGACTGGGTGCCACTTGGTGGAAACTTTGAGGGCTGGGACTCGGTTGGTAGGAGCCCTGAGGAGACGGGACGGCGTACGGAGAGAACTGGTCTGTGTTATACCTTTGCCAAGACAAGAGGTTTTGTTCAGACATCTACCGGCCATTCCCCCCTCCCTGCTCTAGCACAGCCTGAGAATCAGCAACTATAAAGGAGAACCTGCAGGACGGCCTCTCAAAGTGAGACCTATTTCTGAGCTTGTTGATTTTTCTTTCTTTCTTTCTTTCTTTCTTTCTTTCTTTCTTTCTTTCTTTCTTTCTTTCTTTCTTTCTTTCTTTCTTTCCCATTTCATGAGACAACTAGGGAACATCATCAATGCTAGCAGCAAACCCCACTCCCTTCTACAACTGATGTTACCTAAATGAAATGCCTCCACAAAAACCATTCGGCTCAGAAAGGACCAAGGATCGCACAGTCCTCCTCCTCTCCTCCTTCGCTTCACAAACTCCACTCCATTCTAGCACTAATGATATTACCTAGTTAGGTCATGAAATATCTGCAAGAAACCACCAAGCTCTGAGAATCCCACAGACCTCCTCTTCCCTTGCTTACCCCCTCCTCCTCCTCCTTCTGTCCTTCTCCTCCTCTCCACAAACCCCACTCCCTTCTAACACTGATAAGGTTACCTACTTGGGTCATGAAACGCCTGCAAAGAACCCACCAAGCTCAGAGAGCCCCAAGAAGCTCACAGCTTAACCTTGAGCCACAAATCTCCTCCTCTATCAGGCTGTAGGAGGGTTCCCTGAGCCCCTGCACGGGCACCGGTCCTGAGTTGGCCACCCTCTAGCCAAGCAATCTCAGCGCTGGTGCACTTACATGGCCGGGGTTCCGGGCGTCTGAGGGTTGTACGGAGGATTAACCTGCGGGGAAGAAGGGTCTGGATAGCCTGGAGTCTGGGGGTTGGGGGTTCCCCCATAGCCTTGGGGAGAAGGCGTGGGCTCGTCATTGAAGCCATAGTCAAATTCCTCCTCTGGCCTGTAGAAGAAGTCAAGCAGCCAATTCAGCCCCTGTGCTGGGAGTCCCCCAGCCCTGTCTCCCTCCACCGGACCGGTAGTCCTACCTCGAAGGGGTGTTGGGATCCCAGGCGCCGCTCTGGGCGGGTGTCCGGCTGCCATCATGCAACGGTGTTTGGGAACCATAGTGCAGCGTCCGGTTTCCTGAAAAACAGACATTTGTTATTTGTTACTGTTATTGTGTTAAACAACTTCCCCTCGCACTGCTACACACCTCCTCCTACTGCTGCTACTACTACTACTACTATACAGCAACCACATCCCCCAAACCCAGCTGCTTTTCTGCCTGGCTGTTATAGTTGCTTGTTGCTGGGCAGGCTAGGGAGAGGTTGTAAAGGGGCAGGGCACCACCAGATCCGATGCCAGCCCATTTTCAGGCAGGCCGCCCTCTCACACAATGCCCTCAGGTAGGGAATTCAACAGCCTCCTTCTTCAAATACACACTAAGGGTGGCAGAGGCCTTCGGGAGAGCCAACAGGTCAGATGCTAAGAAACCCACTCTTTTGACCCAGCTCCCCAAACACGACAAGCCCTCAAAGATTCCTTTATGAGGAGCGCCAGCAGCCCCGGCAAAACGTTTCTCTCTCACCGCAAGCTAACATGTCCGTCTGGCAGGGAGATGAATAGTTGTCTGCCACCCCTATTCATCTCCGCCCCCTGCCTTTTATCCCCAGAGCTAGGGTGGGGCTTCGCTAGCAGCGGGGGCTCTTCCGTCCCAAGGACCGGCCCATAGATTTCCACTGCTCTCCTCTCCTCTGCCTTCTGTGCATCAGGCACTGGACCCAGCTGTTCTTCCTCTTCCTCATCAGCCACCTCCAGACCTGGGGGCTGTTGACTCTCCATCTAGGGCTGATAGACGATCCAGGCTCTGCCTCTGTGTGTGTGTCTTTCTCTCTGCCAGCTCCATTCCCTCTTCCCACATGGACCGCTTAGGTTGCCTTGATGCTGGCCCTGACTCCCACGCCTCTTCCTCCTCTGATTCGGCTGCTGGAGGGACCAGCGGCCAAGAGGCCACAACATGGAGTGCATATTTACATACAGGTAGTCTTTTGACTAGTGACCATTCATTTAATGACTGTTTGAAGTTACAAAGGTGCTGTAAAAAATGACTTGCAACTGGTCCTCAAACATACGACCATCATAACATCCTGCAGTCACATGATCAAAACGTGGCAACCAACCCCTATTTTAATTACAATTTTAATAAACATTTGTTTATAAATGCAAGTAGTCCTCAACTTACGAATAGAATTGAGCCCAAAATTTCAGTTGCTCAGTGAGAACTTTGTTAAGTGAGTTTTGTCCCATTTTGCGACTTTTCTTGCCACGTTTATTAAGTGACTCACGTCAGTTGTTCAATTAGTAACATGGTTGATAAGTGACTCTGGTTTTCCCATTGACTTTGCTTGTCAGAAGGTTGCAAAAGGGGATCATGTGACCCGGGGATGCTGCAACCGTCATAAATGTGAGTCAGTTGTCAAACACCCAAATGTAAATCATGTGACCATGGGGAACCTGCAACTGTCATTAAGTGTGAAAAACGGTCACAAGTCACTTTTTCCAATGCTGTTGTAACTTGTCACTAAGTGAACTGTTGTAAGTTGAGGAACTACCTGTACAGTAGTATTTTGGTACTCAACTGTTTTGAAACTCATCGAATTTGGTGCTCAACACATTTTGACACAAACATTTTTGTCCCGGTACTCACTGTTTGCTTCGTATTCAACGTATAAACCAGGGGTGGGTTCTACTTACCTTTACTACCAGTTCTCTTCATGCACTCTATTCTCTCTGGGAAAAACCTCGAAACGAGCACTCTGCACATGCGCAGAGCAGAGAAACATAAGTACAAGCGCACGGGTGGGCCCAGTTTCCAGCCGCGGAGAACCGGTTCGGTGACATCACACCGTCACCGCTATCGGATCGCGCGAACCGGGCCAAACCGGGAGCAACCCACCACTAGTCTAAACTAGAATTTATTGAAGTTGGTTCCCTTGTGTCTCACTACATTATTCCTTGTGGGAAAAATGTCTTTGTTACTCATCGTTTTTAGTTCTCATCACGCCTCTCGGAATCAGTTAAGGATGAGTTCTTAGGTACCACTACGTGTGTGTGTGTGCATTCACACAAATTTAATAAATCAAAATGAAATGTATTTAGAATGGTTGTAGCATCCAAGGGTCAAATGATCACCATATGCAACTTACCTGCCGATTTCCAACAAGCAAACAGAGAAGCTGGATTAGTGGCTGCAGCATAAAAAGGTGGTAAAACTGGGCACGGCTCACTTAACGACCGTGTTGCTTAGCGACAAGATGTTCCAGTCCCAATCGTGGTCATAAATCAAAGACTATCTGTAATAACAATTTACTATATTTATATGCCACCTGAATCCCAGTGATTCTGGGCCAATTTACAGATGTGAAAACAGAACGACACCAAGGAAACAAAAACAGAACAACTCAAAAGATCAATACAATACAATACAATACAATACAATACAATACATACAAGATAGATAGATAGAT
>JANHFM010001109.1:148887-161817 GCA_032468115.1 Grayia smithii
CTGGAGATGGATAGAGGAGCGGTGTCTTGGTTCCTAAGACCATCGGAAATATGTGTTTTCCGATGGTCTTAGGCGACTCCTGTGAAAGGGTCATTCAACCCCCAAAGGGGTCCCGACCCACAGGTTGAGAACCGCTGGTCTATATGAACAAAATCATTTTCCAGTGCAAAAAGAAAATAAATTCTGTGCAACATTTTATGTGCATGTGTTTATGTGCATTTATCTCTATAGCTTTGATCAGATCCATTGGCCCCCAAAAAGAATAATTTGTTTAGAGAAATCGTTTGATAAAAGTGAAATAGGCTTGTATTATGATATAAATTGCACAAATATGGATTTGAAAATTGGTTGCTGAATACGGTAAAAGCAGTATATGCTGGCTGCAAAAGACACATGAGAATAAATGAAAAGCTTAGTGGTCAACATCGACCAGAAAATAAGAAAAAAAACTAGGTGATGTCCCATAGTTTATGGGTTATGTAGAGGCTTAGGTTGATCTTAGAAACGTGTGAATATTTGTTGAAAGAAGCAAAAATCATCCATTTAAGAACATGAGTCTCTTATTTGGAAATTGAAGCTGGATATGTCAGGAGAAACAAAATGAAGTTGAATACAATGGATACTTAAGAAACGTGTGGTAAAACAAGAAGAAATGGGGTCAAGAATGAATGGGTTTTGAATATATGTGAAATGAATACAAAAGTGAGTGAACAGAATGAAAGAAATGCATTGAAATGAAGTGGCAATACAGACCGAATGAATGAGAATAGGTTCACTAAACAAATATATGAAAGGAAATTGAGTAGGTCAAGAGGAAAAGGAAAACTGAGGAAATCATGGCTGCATAGCACTAATGAAAGGGTGAGAAAGAGGTGAGAAGTTTAAAGGAGAAAAGATAACGTGCAAATTGGTGCATGAATGTTGTAGAAGCAAGGGTTGCTCACAAGGTAGGAAACAGGAATAGTGTACAGGTGATCTTCAACTTACAACCAATTGTTTAGTGACTGTTCAAAATTACAACGGCACTGAAAAAGTGTCTTATGGCTATTTTTCACATGACCATTTCAGCATCCCCATGATCACATGATAAAAACTTGGGTGCTTAGCAACTGTTCATATTTATGTCCATTGCAGTGTCCCAGGATCATATCAGTGGTGGGTTGCTCCAGGTTCGGCCCGGTTCGCGCAATCCGGTAGCAGTGATGTTGTGACGTCACCAAACCAGTTCTCCACGGGCAGGAGCTGGGCCCACCCGCATGCCCGTACTTATGGTTTTCTGCTCTACGCATGCGCAGATGGCTTGCTTCGAGGTTTTTTCCTGAAAAAAAAATAGTGTGCATGCGCGGAGTGTGCATTTGGCGCATGCGCATGAGCAAAGCATGCGCACGTGCACTGATCACGCGCAAAGCACGGGCATGAAGAGAACTGGGAGTAAAGGTAAGTAGAACCCACCCCTGGATCATATGATCCCCTTTGGTGACCTTCTGAAAAGCAAAGTCAATGGGGAAGCCAGATTCACTTAACAACCGCGTTACTAACTTAATCACTGCAGTGATTCACTTAACAGCTGTGGCAAGAAAGGTCATAAAATGGGGCAAAACTCACTTAAGAACTATCTCTTAGCAATAGAAATTTTGGAATCAATCGTATTGAGAATTACCTGTAGTGAATGGTGTTGGTCACCTCCTAAGGAGAATAGAGTGAAGGCATGCATAAGCATACGCTATATTAGTATTTTTATAGAATCTAGTATGTGCAGGAGACTCTGCCTTTTCTGAAGAGCAGATAATCCACAGGAGATTATTTATTTATTCGTAAAACAGATTTATGTAGCCCAATTTGCATACAGTAACTCCAGGCGCACAATCTTAGCTATGGTTTAATTTCAGAGGCATAGCTCTTCTCACCGCTGTCCTTTCTTTTAAACGTCGTCTGAAATTAGTAAAAACACGAATGCCCAACCCTTGTGACCACTTGCAAATTCAATCCCTTTATTTAGTTGTTTGTTAGATTTATACTGTGCCTTTCATACCTGTGTCTCTAATATTGTTCCCCAAATTCTGTGTCTCGTCAGAAGCCCAGTTGATTTTGGAATACCTGAGGCATGTTTAAAAAAGAAAGAAGGAAGGAAGGAAGGAAAGAAAGAAAAGAAAGAAAGAAAGAAAGCAAAGCATTTTTCTAGCGTTAAAAAACAAAGGTGAGGATCATATCCATTGAAGAGCATTAAGTGCTCTCATTTTCTAAAGATTTTTAAGCTGTTGTATTAACTGTTGGGCACTGCCAGCCAAATACACTTCAGAATGCACTCTGTTGCCAAGGTGCCAGGCAATCTATTGTACCCAGCTGCATTGCTTCCAGCTGGAATCTTCACAAAGGCAGACAAGTGGGTCAAAACTAAATCAAAATGAAAATCGATCCCCCAGGTGTTCTTTTCATTCTCTCTTCCAGTCTGCTTAGGCCAATCCCAGAGCTGTTGCAAGCATACAACAACTAATTTTGTTTTTTACCTCTTTCTCACCCCAATCTCACTTTTCCACTTCCATATGCACCTGGCAAAATACATTTACAATTGCTGTGCAGCTGTGGCTGCCAACATTAAGTTCTTGTTATTGATTGGTTAAATGATTGATCGGTTGGCTGGCAGGCAGGCGGGCTGCCGTCTCTTTTTCCTCTTAATATTATAACTAGACTAAACTTAGATTTTTTTTCCATCAATTATTGACTTGTATTAATTAGAAATAATAACTGTCTTTGACCACTGACATCCACTTTTGCTGGTGGTAGTGATGACATAGACCTTGTGGCAATGTCCACATAAAGAGCGCCAAATAATTACCAGCATCTGCAAATTTTGAATGCAGAGTTTCTACCAGAAAGTGTAGGCAAAATATTGATTGGGAAATGTCTGGAAGCTGGATTGTTTCAAGCTGCATCGCCCCAAGGTTACTATGCTGCAAAGAGGAACCACTCCCCTATCCAAATTGGTACAAGCAGCCAACAGACTCCACCACCAAAACTTGGGGTGAAACCCTCAGGGGAACATTCTGATTGGCCTGCCAAATCTGTTAAGGTAATCACTATATATCAACATTTTCAGGGTGAGTGCAAAAAAGAAAGTGATGGAGAACAATCTTCAACCCAAAGTGGAAACTGAGGTAGAAGAAGCTGATTGGGTTCCAACTTATTTCCAATTTACGCATTAGTTAAATGTAAAAGTTTTACAAACCTGCAAAAGTTTGATATTATTATTTTTTCCACAAGTTTTTTATTTTATTTCAAAAGTTAAAATACACCATAAATAAACCTTCAAGATTCGGTTGAATTTCACGCCAAAACAAGTCGAACATGTCTTGTTCGATGGGGGAAAGTTTTCTCAATCAAAGAATTTGATTGCTTTGTTTCTTTTAAAACTTTAAAAGTGTTTTGTTGAGATACATATATCTCTTGCTACTTTCCAGAAAGGTAGTGTTTGAAACAAATGCTTAACAACTTTTTATTACGGCATTTTATATATTGTTATATAAAATTGTATATATTGTTATATTTAATACATTTTCATATATACATATATAAAATGAACTTAAACATTGATAATACTATGCAAATCCTAAACTCAAAAGCAATGAATGCCACCTTCAGCAAATTTCAATTACACCAGAGAGTTAAACCACATGCCCACTCACCAAAATATTGCAGCTGAAAAATTCATGCACAAAGACTGATAATAAAATTACATTAATAGCACCTTTGAGAAGTCCAAAGTAGAAATAGCTCTCAAAATAATATGTTTTAATTATGGTCATTGTTGATAAAGTTTCGTATGGATTCTTTGATATTTTCTATCCAGAAAGCATCTCTAAATTAAATACTCCAAATAAATAAATAACTGCTCCCCAAATCCCTGCTCTAATATGTTTTCAAGGCAAGCCTTCCAGCATCTAACCACAAAAATAAGCACCAAACTCCATTTTCCCTGCTGAAATTCAAAAGAAAAGTAATTGTTGCTCTGAAAAAAAAAAATGTACACACAAATAGCTACAGCCAGTGCGGGCATCTACCTCATTTTTATGTTAATGAAACTTTCGCTCGACATAGTCTCCCATGATTCTTGCCTTCCTTTCCCCACCCTTTGAGACGGCTTTCTCTCCCAAAATCCCACTGTGACAGAAGTGCAATAATAAACCAATAACAAACGGGGAAAGCTTCACACCTGCTCAGAAACCCTGGGGGAGAAAAAAAAAACCAACATCCACACTCTGGTGTGACCTCTGGGGTCGTACGGGTCAGCTGGTGAGAATGCCGCTAATTCTGGGACCAAGGCTAATGACAGAGCAAGGTGGCCTGCTGAGAGGAAAGCCCCAAGCTTTAGATCAATGTGCCTATCATCCTAAGTTCAGAGCCTAACCAAATCATTGCTTCCTACTCCTGACACTTGCTGAATACAACAAAGGAAGGAGGGAAAGGTGAGAGTGAGAAAAGGGGCTTTATTCACAAGGCTGTCGCTGTGGAACGGCTGAAAGGACACTCCTTCTCCTTGATATCAACTCTATGACAACCAATTAGCCAGACGGGAGGATATTGGCCGCCTTTTTAAAATAAGCAGGATCTAGACTTCTCTTATTCATGGTTAGCTTTTCATAAATATCCCCTGCCTGACAAAGCCTCCTCCCACCCTCCTTTTGGCCATTAATTATATGGTGGGCTATTACAACTTTTTTCTTTTAAGGCCGAACAGTTTTATTTCTATTAATTCAAATAAAGACACTTTGGAGAGAAACGAGCTTTGGGTTTCCAGCATTCTAGGTTGTGTGGAGTTACCTAACGGACACCATTATTTTGTATTTTGCTGTTATTAGAAAAACGTGTGAGTCCTATCAGAGAAGATAAAGATCTCTTCACGGATACAGAGTCCTACAGTGCAAAATTTACATTTCAAGAGTAAAAGACAATCCTAATTTACTCTTGGGAAGCAGTAAACACTACCATCAAGAGAATAGGGGTAGGCCGCTCCCAATCCATGGTCATACTTAGACCTCAGAACAAGTGGTTTACCAAAATGCAGTAGCAATAGAGTATGTTTCTTCAGTAATACGATATATACATTTATTACAATAAGCATATGTTTTTTTTCTTTTTTACGCAAAAAGTCATAAGGGGTTCCAGTCACAAATGAATGTAGATTTTCTTTTCCCTAATCCAAAAATTCAATTTAGCCATTTCAACATGTTCTGCCATCTTGACCCCCATGCCTCCCCTCCATACAATAATCTTGCTGCACTTATCAAAACTATAAATAGTGTTCTGTGGATTCTTTTCCAACTGTTTCTCCATCAGCAGTTTTCAGTAAGCAAATAAATTATTTTGGGCAGAGGTCAAACTCCAGTCCTCATATAATATCCCCATGCCACCTTTGAGACACTTGACTGCTGAAAAAATAAAGAGTATGTATCAGTGGTGATATTCAGCCAGTTCTTTCCGGTCCGGGCGAACTGGTAGGGGTGACTGCGGGATGGCTGCCCACCCACATGGACATCATGATGTCCCATTTTCCCATGTTTTCTAGGGTCTGCGCATGCACAAAAGGCCTTACGCATGTGCGGAAGGTGGCACATGTGAGTGGAGTGAGCGCACTTGCGCGCACACACACATTTGCAAACCAGAAGGGAAGGTAATGTATGTATGTATGTATGTATGTATGTATGTATGTATGTACAGTATGTGCCATGGCAAGATAAGGCCCTGCATGAGACTTACCATTGACAGATAGCTGAGGGGGGCAGCCATTGGAAAACCTAGCAGTGGCTGTAAAGGGCTTGACTAAAACACAGCACTGAGGCACAATCCCAGAAGCTCAAGAACAGGCAGTAAGCACCAAATCCATAAAAGCAGAGCTCTACCGCACTAGACAGGAAACAAGGTGAGACTATGCAGAGAGGCCTCAGAGAAGGTCGGACACATACTGGCAGGAAGTAAGATGCAAGCAGGTGCAGCATACATTAAATGGCATAAATGAATACCTCACATGGAGTACAGGAACATCTACATGGTGTATGGATTAGACCCTCCCAGATCTAGATGGGGGATTCTACAGAAAGCCATGGAGAATAAGAGGGATACGATCATGTGGGATTTCCATATCCAGACAGACAGGCAGATACCGACCAGTCAATCAGATATCATGATAGGTAGTAGACAAGGACCAGAAGATAGCGGTGGTGATAGATGTAGAGGTATCAAGTGACAGCAATATCAGGAAGAAGGAGTATAAGAAACTAGAGGAGTACTAGCACCTGAAGGAGGAACTAGAGAGGATGTGGAGAGTAAAAGCAAAAATGGTTCCAGCGATGGTAGGAACACTCAGGGCTGAGACTCCTATGCTGGGAGAGAGACTCCAACAGACTCAGGAACAGAGAACTGGACAGCTCTCTGTCCAGTGCTAGGAACAGCAAAGATACTGCACAGAACCCTCAACTCCCAGATACACTGTCAATTCCAGGAAATTCTAGTTTATATTTGCAAGTTTTATTAGATTGCGTTTTGAATGAAGGGCGTTTACATTCTTTCAACACTTCAGCACACTATCCAGTGTCACCTACTGTATGTAGCTATTTCTGTCTCACCAAAGAATGCAGACTTATATAACCTTTACATAATTCAAGGTACATGTGTACATCTGTGAATTACTTCAACAGAAAAAAGATCTCTCTTCAAAGTGGGAAAGTCCACAAATAGATGCCAGGAGTTCCTTGATATGATGTGTTACCTGCTCTCCCTTTTTTTTAGGGTAAATCTTTAAAACAAGCTTAAAATTGGACATCCTTCCTAAATAAATTGTCCTCTGAGAGCCTTTCAAACAGAAAAAAAAACATCCATTGTAAAGAATTCTTATCAGGCTTCAGGGTTGGCTAAATATGTCATCAGGTACCATTGGAAAAAGAAAAGTACCCCTGTTTTGTAGCTATGATTATTATTTCGTAGCAAACATTTAAAATAAGGTGCTTAGTTTGCTTGTTTTCTGAAAAAGAGGAAAGAAAACGACTTCTGAAAAGTATGGTCAGTTTTTGTTCTCAAGTCATAATTTTGTTCTCTAGCATGAGTTTCCATCTTTCTTTTCCTTTGTTCCCTTCTTTCTTTCTGTCATGATTATTAAGTTTTAAGTGCAAGGAGTGAGGTGGCTCATGAGGTTAGGACACTGGGCTAAGGATCAGCAGGCTTGAGTTCAAGATCCAGTTGCGGATCTTGACCAGGAACGGGGTGAGGACCTATCACATGCGCCAACTCCTTCCAACTCAGCAGTTTGAAAATGAGTGACCACAAGTAGATAAATGGGTACCACTTGGGGGGGGGGGCAATTTAATGGGGACAAGAAAACTGGGCATCCCCGGGCAACAGTGATGTCACTCTTCAATCCTTTCAACCCAGAAGCGCTTCAATGCTTCTGACATGGCTGTCGTAGGGGTATTAGATTTTAAGTTATATTTTAAAAGTTGCATATATCTACATTGTTCTTCTTACTTGAATACAATATCATCTTAGCCTCTTTAATATTAGGTAAGGAGGTAGTGGGAAGACTTTGCAGTGCATTGTGAATAAATGGACAGGAAAGCATCCTATCTCCCTTAGGTCACATTCCCTGTATGGAATCAATCTTCAGCTTAGGTAAGAGTGAGATGACCTCTCTTCATACCATGTTTGGAAAAGCTCCAGCTTAAATTTTATCCAGGACTAAAGTGTTGTTAACTTGAGATTAAGCTAGTAAACCAAGGGAGAAAATGTGTAGGAGCACCAGTTTAAATCACAGTAAGCAACTCTTTAGTGTAAAAAAGATTTTTAAAAAGTCATCAAAGTTCATTGAGCATCCTGGAAGTGATGCCGAAAGAAAGAGTTGGCATTGGAGAGAGCCATGCTATCAAATAAAATAAAGCATTGTAATTGGAAAGGTAACACAGAAGAAGCTTTAGCCATGTTGTAACTTGAACTAGTAAATAAAGAGATCCCCTTCCACTACTGCAAGACAATTTTTAATTTCTTTGGGGAAATTTAACCACTTGCCAGCTTTCATTGGGGTTAGTGTCACCACTGCAGAATGGTGTTGTGTAGCTCTTGAAAGAGTTCATCAAATAAGCATTTCCTATCATATCAGTCACCAACCGTTCATAAGGTAAAGAAATACCTTCTAAATCACAGTTATCAAGCTACTGATGGAAGCTCTTGTACCCCTACTGCAAACCCACAAAGAACTGCAGAATTGTTCGCTCCAGATGCACACTGAAAGAAAACCATTGGCCCCACAAAGAAAGCTAGACGTTTGATTAAGATATCTTTCCAAAATGCAAATAGTATAATACACACTGAAGACTTCTGGTGAGGGGTCCTTGGTGCTCTCTGAGCTTGCTTGTTTTCTTGCAGACATTTCATTACCCAGACTAGGTAACATCATCAGTGCTAGTAAGGAGTAAGGAAGATGTTGTTACCTAGTTTGACAGGTGTTACTCGATCACGTCACATGACGTATCATGACCTATCGCAATGTTTTTTGCATTTGCGGAGCCGGGGTGGGTGTGGCGCCTACACGTGACGCATCTGGCCCATGGGCCGCCAGTTAGACAGACCTGTCATAGAGCATCAAGGACGTTTCATGTCAATCCTGAGCCACAAATACCCTCCTTTATTAGGACTTTGGGTGAAGCAAATGGCTTCTCTGAAAATGCCATTTCTTTACCATCTTGATAGGAAGCCATGATAAAATGTCATGCTAGCTCAAGCTGACAATCAAAGCCAGTAGAATTAAGCTGCTAGAGTTACCTTTTCTTTTCTTAGAGGTTATTAGTTGCTGGGAAGGTATCATATTTTGTATTCAATGCCTGAACAATGGAGGACCAAAACAAAATCTTTCCAAACATACAAAGGCAACTATTTCTTGGCAGAAAGCTTTGCTTGGTTTAGCCTCAGGTAACCAGAAGGTTTTCAAATAGAGATACAAATGTTAGAACAAATATCAGAATTGTAGGTCTTGCCAGCTAATTTCTTATGGTAGTAATTATATCCCAGAGGCAAGGAAAATCAGGTCCTTATGTGAGGGTGGGGGCAGAAGGAAGCAACTTTTATCCTTGCTACTTACACATTTCTGGCAAGTTCACAAAATGTGTTCTGGAAGCTTTGCCTGGGGCTCACCTTAATTGTCACCTCAGCAGCATCCGAGTAGCATTTGTCACCGCTTCAACTTATTTAAATCCTCTTATTAAATGTGGTTTTAAATGGTGCCTCTGCCAGGTTGACATATTGTGGATGTGGTAATGCTTGTATTTAGAAGTATTTAACCAAATGGGAACAGCATGAAATCCATGTATTGGTTTTCTTCTTTGCTGCTTTCATTTCTTGAATATTGCATTGTCTGTTACTTGCTATGATTATTTTGTTCACATCTTTACTCTTAAAAGACCCAGCCTGGGCACAGCTGTTTTTATTATTATTATTATTATTCTTATTATTATTATTATTATTATTATTATTCCTTCTGGATCTATATAGCCTATTATTTTTGCTTTCCTTTAGTTTGTGTTTTCCCCCAAGGCATAGCAAGGATGCCAGGTCTTGTGAAGCCCACTGGCTGTGTTTTAGAATCGCATCTCTGGTGGCCAAAGAAGCGCTAACAAGAAAACAACTTGGGCTGCTGGCAAAACTCCTTAATGCCTTTGTAGGAAGGCAAAACTCCCTCTGTTTAAAAGAATAGGTGGAGCTCTCCCCTCCTCTTAAAAAAAAAAATCTATAAATAAGTAGACTCGCCCAATTATAGGAAGGCTTGTGGAACAGATGTTAGCAAAGCAATTGAAGTAGGAAGTCTTTGATGATGGAGCCTCTCTTAGTACTTTTCAATCTGGTTTCCCACCAGGTTTGGGAACAGAGGCAGCATTGTAGTTCCAGGGAATAAACTAGGTCTGGAGATTGGCTACAGATATTGATTTGCCACTAATCAATGCGTTTGGCTACAGCTTTCCTCATATGAATTGAACTGGGATTCTAATGACGATGGGGACAGATGTACTTTTAACATCACAAGAGCAGTTTATAGGGGAAGAATCCATTCAACTGAGTAATGTTTCCTAATCTTGCATTGATGATTTGCAGGAAAGAAGAAAATAAAAAAGAAGAGAGGAGAGGAGAGGAGAGGAGAGAGAGAGAGTGGAGGAGGAGGAGGAGGAGGAGGAGGAGGAGGAGGAGGAGGAGGAAGAAGAAGAGAGGGAGGGAAGGAATGAAGGCACAAAGGAATTAGAAACAATTCAATCTGATGTTCTCAAATATGTTATCCTCAACTCAAGGCAGCCCACCTGTATCAGACACACTAAAATGGAGAGTTAAATTCACATGCAGGTAGTCCTCAAGTTACAACCACAATTGAGCCCAACATTTCTATTGCTAAGCGAGACATTTGTTAAGAGAGTTTTTCCCCATTTTACAATCTTTCTTGTCACAGTTGTTAATGGAATCATGGCACTTGTTAAATTAGTAACACAGCTGTTAAATGAATCTGGCTTCCCCATTGACTTTGCTTGTTAGAAGGTCGCAAAAGGGGATCACATGTCCCGAGGACATTGCAAACATCATAAATATGAATCAGTTGCCAAGCATCCACATTTTGATCAAGTGACCATGAGGATGCTGTAACGGTTGTAAGTGTGAAAAACAGTTACAAGTCACTTTTTTCAATGCTGTTGTAACTTTGAATGGTCACTAAATGACCTGTTGCAAGTGAAGGACTGCTTGTACCCAGACGCTACAAGATTTTGACAATTGCACTAGATCCTGCAACTTTTCACTGCACCAAATGATTAGTGAGGTGTCCTTTTTCCTTTTCTCTTTAAAGTTAAAATACTTCATCTTTTCCAGCGTGGCACACTCAAATATCAAGTGTCAACACCTTCATTGTCCCTGAGGAAAGAAAAACAAAGAAACAGCCAACCTCCACTTGCTACTGTCTATAGAAAATAGCGTTTATTTCTTCACAGTAACTTGAATGAACATGTTTGATGATAGATTGCTCTCCCTTCTTCCAAAGACATCTTTTTTTTTTTTTTTTACAAATGTCATTTTGGCAGGATTTGAATGTAATAGGCCACACTTAGAAATGTTGACAAATACTTTTAACAGCGTTGCACCTGTGCCTAATATGTAACCCAGTCCAGACTCACTTGGTTGGGTTGGGCAGCTATAGAACTTGAATAAATGAATAAATAAATAATAAAAGTAACACGATGCAACACTTTCAAAGACTGAATACAACTTCAAGGAAAACTCTCTTTCGGCACTGACTCAGTGCTTATCCACACCACACACACACAAATCTACTGCCAGGAGCCAGACAAAGAGCAAATTATATGGCTCTTGAATGTTTTATTTTTTCCAGATGGTCAATCCTCCACTACAGTTCATGAATAAAAGTTTAAGTAAGAGCTTTTCTTCATGGTAGCCTTAAGTAGATTGACTCCTGTGTGGAAATTGACTGCAAAAGAAATCAGCTTAAGAAACTTTCCAGAATTTATATATGGATCTCTTACTAGAATGGGAACAGAGGTTTTATTTTATTTTTTTCTGACGCATCCAAGATGGCTACCTTAAAGAACAGATGCAGAGAAAGATCCTAAAATGGCCTAGACCATTTGTTCCACCTTTCTACGTGAAGGTTTGAAGTATAAAATTATCCCTCTCATTTCTGCTTGCTTGAATGATTGGATATGTTAGGCCACTTCAGTGGTGAAATCCATTTTTTTTTACTAGCGGTTCTGTGGGTGTGGCTTGGTGGGTGTGGTATGGGTTGGTGGGCGTGGCTTGGTGGGCGTGACGGGAAGGATATAGCAAAATCTCCATTTCCACCCCACTCTAGGGGAAATCCCCATTCCCTCCTCATTCCTGGGGGAAGGATATTGCAAAATCTCCATTCCCACCCCACTCTGGGGCCAGCCAGAGGCGATATTTGCCAGTTCTTTGAACTACTCAAAATTTCTACTACCAGTTCTCCGAACTACTCAAAATTTCCGCTACCGGTTCTCCAGAACCTGTCAGAACCTGCTGGATTTCACCCCTGGGCCACTTGTTCTATGTTGTGTTTATGGCCCATGGCATATTTTAACTATCCACTCACTAAGTCAAAACTTATCACTGCCCCAAATTTTCGGTGTCTGAGGCTTTCCTTCTTATTCAGCTTCTAAGAAAGAGTTTGCTGCTTTGCATAAGTACTTTAATTGCCTAAAACAACCAATGGGCAGCCGCTACAAGCACAGACTGCCCCATCAGTCCAAATGATACTGGGAGCCCAGTTCTGAAAGATGTTGAGACACTTGTGAGAAGCTAAATTCCTTTTTCTGTCTTTGAATGGCGAGAAAAATTAGGCCTTCTTAGGAAGCATCTGGCACCTCACAATATCAGACCCCAAATTAGCATTGATGGTGAATACTTTCTTGAAACCATGCAATTATGGGCTGCCAAACACATTCTTTGTACAATATCGGGATTAATATTACACCTTTCAAAAGCTCAGAAGCCAATAGTGTAATTAAGGACTGCCATTTCCCATATTGTCCAAGTAACACTCCGTACAATAAAAGCATTGTGACCACTTTGAAACCCAGGAATCTTGGGAGAAAACTTTGAGGCTGGTGTTGGGAAACTGAATTCAAACACAGATCTTGGTCTCTTGGACACTCATTTCTTCCCTCCTCTTTGTGCTGTTCACTCATCGCAATTGCCGTGCGATATCATTTGTGCGCATATTCACTGTTCGATTTTTCTAACTGACTGAACCTGAATGCTATGGGCTGTAAGCATTCAGTGTTTCCCTACAGCTTGAATAGACTTAAAAGAGAAAGAAGAAAGAAAGAAAGAAAGAAAGAAAGAAAGAAAGAAAGAAAGAAAGAAAGAAAGAAAGAAAGAAAG
>JANHFM010001113.1:0-11746 GCA_032468115.1 Grayia smithii
TGGGAATGGAGATTTTGCAATATCCTTCCCCCAGGAGTGGGGTGGGAATGGGGATTTTGCAGTATCCTTCCCCTGGAATGGGCTGGGAATGGAGATTTTGCAGTTTCCTTCACCTGCCATGCCCACAAAGCCACACCTACAGAAACGGTAGTAAAAAAAAATAATTTCACCACTGGTTCATATCCAATGATGGATTGAGTGCAATCCATTTTCTAGTTCAGTCACAGATATATTGGTTCTCTCTAGTTGGCACAAGGACCATTGGAATTATGGTAGCCTTGTCCCATTTCCTCGACTTTCTTATTCCAATACTCTGGTTAGGATTGCTAATGAATTTACACATCTTGCTCATAGTCAAAGTAATCTTTTTCCACCACATTCTTTTTTTTCTTGTCCCATGCAATGATTTTCATGGATGATTGACTGGTAAGCCAGTCCTGACATTCTGTAGCATCATTTTTGCTTTAACCTGTGCAGGATTTCCTCTTTTTAAGTGAACAAAATACCCCAGAATTCTCTACCCATGAATTTTCATTGTCAGTTACTGCCCTGGGCTTACTTCCATTTTTGTTACAAAGTCCTGCCTCGCTACTTTTTCTTTTTCTTGGCTGGTTTCCCAGACTAATTAGCTCTGGGAAGATAAAATTCCATAGAATACTTCTCTTACTCATTTTTCCTCTGCTTTTGTAATGTTTTGCTTATGTTCTTGTAGAGACATCTGCTACTTTTGTTTTTCCTGCTGTGGCTACAGATGAGACTTTCATGAACCAGTTGTCTACATAATTGCTTCATAGGCATCCTTTTCACAATACCAACTGTGATTTCTTGCTTCTACCCTGTGATTTGAACCCAGGTTTCAATCCGCAGGAGTTTTCTAATTTGGCCAAAGACAGAACTGATAGTCTCTAACCCCTATCTGTATGTATTGATGGCTAGATGTGGTGTTACTAGAAGTCTCCCACTGCAAGAGTCCAAGATCCGTCCTGGCCATTGGCTTCTATCTGTACCATGTCCACTTTCTAGTAAATGAGCCAAAATTTACTTATTTTGCAAAGCACAGCTAAGTGTTGCTAAGAACAATATTTGAATCAGATCTTAAAGAATGTGTGACTCAATAAAATTTTAACTGAGACTGCGCAACTCATAGCTGAAATGCTTGGGCTTTACAGAATGATAATTTCGATCATCTCATTGCACTGACTTATTATGATTTTACCCAGAATTTATTGATTTTCAATGGACAGATTTATACAACATGCTAATCCCAAACCTAGAAAACTACAATTTTTCTTGATTACTCATATGAATATAATCAATCAGAAGTTTATTTCTTTTTATTATCATTTTTATATATTTTCTCCCAAAGGATTCTGGAATAATATACCAAAAGAATATAATTTTGAATAAAATTCTACCATAAAACAAGACAAACCACCCTCCCCCCCAAATGAAAATGTAACCAAAAAAATTGAGAACTATCTGGCACATGTATTTTCCTTAGCTTGGAGGTATATCAGCTTCAAGGGATTTGCCTCAGAGATTTACCATATCAAGCCTGGGTGCGGTCAGCCTCAACTGGCAGATCTACCTAAAAGAAAAGAGCTTCTGAGCATCTGTAGCATATGCCCAGAAACTGCTATTGTGGATACAAATCAAGTGGCATGGTTGGACCAGGTTCCAAACAAAACTTGACCTTCCTGGATCACCTTTAAAAAAGCAGTCGAATCTCTCATGAAAACAATTTCACCTTTGAAGATATCCATAGCTGAATACACATGCTATTTACATTTATGTTCCCAGACTGTTCAGTTTTCAAGGAGTGTCCTCTGTATATTTAAACTACAGAGATATTTGCAATTTTAATAGTATTCAAATTCATGATGCATTTTGCACAGGAAAATGTGATATCCTGATCATGCTCTAGCTGATGCTATACTTTATATGATTCTACTTCAGGAAGCATGACAGCAAGGCTGATTGATTTCAATCAGGGGTTTTGTCTCAAAGGAAGTAGTTGCTGATGCAAGCATAGACACCACATTCTTCAAATGAAGGGAAACATCATTAGGTTTTTATTGTTGTTTTGTTTTTAGAATTGTGAGCCACCCTGAGTCCTTCGGGAGAAGGGCGGCATATAAATGCAATAAAATAAATAAATAAATAAAATAAATAAGTCATGGCTACATTGTTACAGTGGTAACCCTGTGCTTCACTATTTTACATTAAGGAAGTGCTTCATTTGAAGCTTCATCAAAACAAAATGCCCTCTTGAAGTACTGGAAATGTAATTCTTCAGCCCCTCACAACCAGCTGACTAGTTTGTGACACTGGTATTTGATAGAGTTTTTTTCCCTGTTCCAATTTCCTTGTCTTTCACTTTTTGTTTATGAGCCTTGGTATTTCAGGGTTTTCTGCCATTGTTCAGAGGTATTGTGTATATGCATACACGCTCTTGTCTGTCCCTCCTAACTGAATATAGTTAGATAATCTGTAGACTCTGCTTATTCTTTCCATATGTTTCTATAAATAAACAATCTTTATATTCAAGTTATAACATTACTCACTAATCCTGGCTCAAGTTAGATCCCCATTCTCAGGAACATTCATACACATGCACAAATGGTTCACTTCTAACAAGACTGGAAGGGCCTTCAGACAGTCAGTCTTACCACCTCACACCTTGACTACTGTGACACCTCTACATGGGGCTGGACTTGAAGACCACCTAAAAGATTCAATTAGTCCAGTGGCATGTACAATGATGGGCATGCCTTGGTATGACTATGTGATGTCCTTGTTTCATGAACTGTATTGGTTGCCAGTTTGCTTCTAAGAACAATTCAAGATGCTGGTTGTTGCCTAGCATAGGACCTGGTTTCTTGAAAGACCATTTCTCTCCCATGATATCAGTGAGCCTGGTTTGATCCAACAGGTTGGGTGCACTCCAGGTTCCTTTGATAAAACAATGCCATTTATCAGAATCCTAGAAGCATGTCTTCTCTGTTGCAATGCTTGTCCTCAGGAATGAAGCTATCCTTGAGACCCAGGTCGGTCCACCTGATGACTCCAGACTTGATTCTACTTTCAGATGTGAAGCTAGAGTGATTGGAGCACCTTGTGTGTATATAATTTTTGCCTCATTAATCCATTTCTCCATCTAGTTATTGCTTTTGTATACTTTTGTATATTTGTTGTTTGTTTTTAATTTATAAGCCACCCTGAGTCAGTTGAAGTCAGGTGGTATCCAGATTGAATAAAATTAGCAAATAATTACTAAGCAAATAAAGCGTTATATACCCCATATACACCATGTATAGGGAGAATTTTTAAAAACACAGCTATTAGACCAAAATGTAGCTGTCATAGTTTATATGATCAGAGACAGAGATGGTCTTCTTCAGATGCTCATGTACCAAAATAACTTGGGCAACAAAAGAAAACTTTAATGTACTTGTGTAATGTATCAAACAAACAATATTAATGAAAAAGCCGGCAAAGAAAAATTATAGATTTATTCCACAAAAATAATATTTAAATACACGAAGAAACAACAACAACAATTAGAGTATTTCCTATGCAATAGCATGCACGTTTCTCACAAATAAATCCCACTAAGTTTTACTAACTGGTACAGGATATATCTGCATTTAAATTTAAATTTAAAGGTAAATGCAATATCAGTCAATCAGCTGAGTAATAGTAAAGGATGGGAAACCATTAAAAGAATATCAAAATTTATGTGAGCCTTATATGTTAGAATAAAGCAAAATATTATAAAGTTAATATATTTTATGACCTTTTGGTTAGTTCTAATAACAGTATTCAATTTTGATTATGTAAAGCTGCAATGTTACATCTACTCCCTGTAGTAAGAGCCAGTGAACTCAATACGATCTACTTGTCAACTGACATTTATATGACTGTACTGCAAGTACAGTAATTAATACAGTTTTCACAGAATAAAATGTTATCTTTAATAAAAAGCTACAAAAATTTTTTATTGCCCTAGATTTTTAGATATTAGTAGTTGATAAATACTGATGTTTTAAAAGACAGATGCCTTGTAAAAGATGGTATCTTGCAAGATAATGCCAAATAAAATATACTTATGAGAATTCCAAGGAACATGTGGTTCTTCATCTTGCATCTGAATAATTATACTTTCATTCTTACCAATATGTTTACTTAAATTGGTTAATAACCCCCAAAACTCCCACAATCTTGGTTTAAACAGCATATAACTGTTAAGTACTGTAAGTCTGAAAAAATTACTACAGTATCATCTGCAGCTGAAAAAATTTGTACTTATAAACAGCACTGCAGACTTCCGTTGGAGAAACCACTCATTTTTTCCAGGACTTTGAAGAATGCTTTCAGAATCAAAGTGCCTAGATAATTTTGTACACACACATTTTCCATTGACATGTCACATGGGCAGGTAATCCTAGACATATAACCATTTGTTTAATAACTGTCTGAAGTGACAACAGCACTGAAAAAAATGGACTTATGGGTTCATTCTCACACTTACGAACATAAGATCAAAATTTGGTTGCTTGCCAAGCAGCATATATTTATGAAGGTTTCAGCATTCCAGGATCATGTGATCACCATCTGCAACCTTCCCAGCCAACATCCAACAAGCAAAGTCAATGGGGGAACCTGGAAGTTACTTAATTCACTTAACAACTGCAGTGATTCACTTAACAACCATAGCAAAAGAGATCATAAAATTAAATATGACTCGCTTCCACCTTGCTTAGTGGTGAAAATTCAGGTGTCAATTGTAGTCATAAATCAGGGACGATCTGTAACAGACATGATACTTTTACATTCTGAACCACCATTCTTTTAAAGTGATAGAAGAAAAACATTTGTCTGGATAGTGCTTCTAGGAAATGCAATCCCATATTTGGAGAATAAAAAATGGTTTTCCCAGTAATTGTCACTCTGACAGTCTCTTTCATGTTCTAAATGTTTGAAAGGGACCCATGTGATTAAAGGGCAACAGGATTGTACTAAAGACATCATGCTGCACCCATTTTTAATGGAAGTCATACACTGGATGAACCTATAATATCATTAGGAGCAAAAGACAGATATGGATTTTATGCAAATATTCATGAAGCTAAGACAAAATACAGCTTGTTTGATTGTAGTTTCAAGAGTTGGATGTTTGATGGCAGCTGGGTAATCTTTTGTCAGCTGGGGGCTATATAGTGCTTTTGGAAAGGTTGTGGGCTAGACATTAATATCTGGGTTGCAAAATTAAAAATTACCAGTAATAGACAATAGAAAGAAAAACCATTGGGTGGGGACCCCTAAATTGAGGGGAGGGAACCCCTACTTGTATAGAAGATACAAGGAAATCCCAGTACGTAGACTGAATTGGAAAGAGAAAAGGGCCCAGAAGATAATAATAAGGTAATCAACTTTTTTACAATGAGGACACAAATAAATTGAAGAAAAAAATATTGTAAATAAAAGAAACTGAAACAATAACATAAGCAAATAAACTTGTAAATAAAATTATACGTATTTGGAAATTATTAAATAGTGAATTAATAAAATGTGAATTATTATTATTATGATTGAATATTCAGAGAAAGAAGTGAGTCTAATGCATGCATGTGGCTGTGTCATGTTTCGGTGAGAAGTAAACAAAGCCACTCGTACATGGCACACTCTTGCGCGTGGCACACTCTCTCAAAACAATTCTCCTGTGCAGAGCACATGCGTCTCATAATCACATATTGCTGCACTGTACCGAGCCTTGACAAATCGTCATGTCAAATACAAATATATCACATCACACGAAACAGATCAGTTCGGCATTGATCGAATATGGAGATTTACAGATTAGTCTTCAAATATCAAAAAGGAGGACATGTAGGAGGATACTTTTCGAGCGAGAACAGAACTTACAAAAGAAGGACTGTCCTCCTTAAAGGAGGACGATTGGTCACCTTAACAATAATGGCAAACCACTTTTTTGTTATTGACAGTTAACAATGTGGGAATGTCCATGAAGTCATCTGGAGTTGGTTTTAATAAATAACCTTCTTTTCCACAGACATTTGTTTTATGGTTTGGAAGTTATATAGGAGAATATCTTGAAAGGGCAACTGGAGTAGATAACAGCAAAATCACTGTGAAGCTGAAATCTAAACAACGGTTTTCTGAATGTACTGTATGGTGTCATGTTAAATACAATTAACAATGTTTGAAAATACAACCATGATATAGGCAGCAGAAAATTGGTATTGTTGAAATGTGGCTAAATTGGTAAAACTATAATGTTAAATATTATTAAAACTTGCAAGCTTCTATCAGCTTTCCAAGAATTTCCAAGTTTCTTTTTGTACTAACAATATAGGTTTCCTGGAAATGATTCCAATATTTAGAATTTTTCAAAAAATTTGTGGAATTTTTTCTCTTTTGCAACTTTGAAAAAAAAATTCCCCTTTCAGAAATGATGATTTAATTATCATATAGATATTAGAGACCTTCAATTTAATGTCAGATGTCAAATGTCAGTTTAATTTGACATCTGGTGAATATTACCTACTTTAATAGACAATTAAAAACAATATATAATTGGCAAAAAGCTTACACACACACACACACACACAAAATTTGGAATATTTTTGGAAAATTTTGGAATAGTTTTGCTGTGAAATACAAGTATATGAATTTGGGAAGAAGAGTTTTGTTTATCCAGTAATTTTAAAAGAGGATGAAGAGTTATTTTGTTAGCTTGTGCTCAATGGTGTTAGCTTGTGCTCAATTGCCTTTGTTTCTTTTTCCTTTTATTTTCTGTCTTTTCTGTTTCTTTATTTCTCTTGCACTTTTTACACTTCTTATTTTTCATTAATTTTTTTAGTTTTTGATTTTACTGTCTTTTAAAAACTTCAATAAAATATTTAAAAAATGAAACACATTTATTTCAATTATATTTTTCATATTTGTATTCTTATCTAGATATTATGCTAATAAACTTTAAATTATTGGGTAAAATTATGTGATTTTTTAAAAAATCAGATAGTATTACCAGTATATGGCAATAACTAAGACCAAATGTGTGCTTTGGAAAATAAGGCTCAAAGTTCTCTAATATTAAATGTACCTTTGCATTACAGGTTTCTCAAAATAAGAAAAAAGTATCAACTAGGCAGGTAGAAAGGGGAATTTAAACTTTCTTGCCTTTGGATCTGAAGAAATTTTTTTTCTGTGACACTATAATTTATACTGGGAATTTATTGGTGCCAATGGAAGTAAAATTTCTTTCCTGTGCAAAGACCACCTTCAGAGATTGGCTATTCTTCAAGTTAATGGCAAACAGGAAAGAATTATGTTCTCCCTTTTCACCATATCATTCCAGATTTTTTTTTCAGTCTGTCCCATCTGCTACTATACTTTGTATAGCTACATTAGCCCTTAGAATGTATTCAGAGGGAAAGATTTGAAAATGCCAACTTCTTCTGATTTTCCTACAGTATATCCTCCCATTGTCAGGATTCCGTGCTGAGAGGAACTTTGAAAAAGGAAATACAGTAGAAGTGTTACATTCTGTCAACAACTACTTGGAGACATATTATCATGGGTCTGAGAGTTGTAGGCCTCCAGAAATTTCTCGTCTTGACTCCCAGCACTCTTTTTGTCAATGCTGAGTCAGTTCAGCAATATCCAAAGAGCCTTAGTTTTCCCATTCATGTTCATTGTCAAAGCAGTGACTTACTTTAGAACACTGATCTACTAGGCTTAAAAATTACTATATTGTAGAGAAAAAGGGGAAAAAATATTTAAAGAGAAGAATTGGTGTTGTCAGGCTAAAAAAAACCCCCAAATTTGAATGAGAAGATTCTTCCCATGTTCCCTTTCATACAATCAGATTCCCTGACAAGAACTCATGCTTATTTTGCATTGTAAATTATAGGTAAAGATTCAGGGTCTCTAAGACAGCAAGTACATAAATGACATAGAACATGAGGTGATTTACTGAATCAAACAAGAATAACTTTAAATGTAGATTACTAACAAGAGATATTCACAGGCCAAGGCAACCAAACAAGAAATGATAACATTTGGTACAGGAATATGAATAAAGAACAAAACTCAAATTCTTTCCACTGTTGGAGCCTTTTTCTAACCAGATGTAGACGTTTTCCCCAGATTACTCTGGCTACTACACAGCAGTTTCCTGGACAGGCTATGCTAAAGCTCTTTCTTAGTTTCTAAAGATTATACAGTGCTGTCTTGCAATTATTCATCCAGATTAATTGTTTACAGTAAAGGTTTATGTGAGACACATCCAATATACACAAACAGTCCTCATTTAATACCCATAATTGGGAGAGGCAACTCCATTGCTAAGAAACACACCACTGCACCAGACATATGTCACTTCTGTTATGGTCTTTAAGTGAATCACCCATTATTATTAAGCAAAGCATCATAGGACAGTGACTTACAACTTTATTTATGACTCTTCCACTGTTAGTTGGAAATTAACTGTTAAGTGTGAAAATGGCAATTGTGTGACCACCAGATAGTTACAAAACACCCAAATTCAATAATATAACAACAGGGATGCTATTACGGTTGTAAGTGTGATGACTGGTCATTACTTTTTCAGTGTTGTCATAACTTTGAATGGTCACTAAACAATGCAAGCTAGAATTACCTATATATGAAAGCTTACCCTACCAGAAATGGCTGACCTTAGACCTCGCAAAGCATTTTTAAAAGAAAAAGGTATCAAGTCAAGTCAAACTGATCAGATGACAAAACAGCTGCATGAAAAACAGTGTGTGGTGGGCAAGGCTTTGGGAAAAGTAGTTTGGGTCCAATAGCCTTTCACTTGGTTACTCTCAACAACTTGCAACACATATACACATACACATACAGTATAAAAAAGAAATGCATTAACCATCAGCTACATCTGAAGCGATACATGTTTGGCCCTTATTCTATCTAATCAAGTATCTATTGTTGAATCAGCCAAAGAAACATGTAATGACTAAGTATATATTCAGCAAAAAACTCATTCTGTTCCCACATCAGACGCTGTATTTAATAGTTGCCTCACAACAAAATATTCAACAATTTTTTTTATTTTAAGAAGAAGAAAAAAAAATCAAATTTTTTTCTGTTCTGTATTAAACATGGTGAAAATGTGTGGAGGATTAGGTGAAATAATTAGAGGGAGAAATGCAAGTGGTATGAATAAAAGTTGGCATTTTCATTGATACTTTTCTTTTGCTAATGACAGCAAAACACAAGCTGCTGACCTATTTTCCTAACCTTAATTGTCTGACTTGATACTAAGCCAATTTAAGCCTTTATTATTCTTAATTGACATGATTTTAAGGTAACATCTCCAAATCACATATATTGTAATCTTAACTTAGCCTCTCAGTTTTATAAATGGTTTCTGAGCTTCTTGCCAACAAGTATGACTGTCATCTATAATTAATTTGTTCTTATGTTCCACTTAATTAAACAGTCTTAAAAATGTGAGCATCCATGGTAATAGTCATATTTGTGATTTTTCCTGTCTATGGAATGCATTATGAAGTTGGGTACATAATATTCTGAAAAAAGCAACCCTTTGATTTTCTTGCTTTGCACATTTATTGAAAGCAATGGGAACATCTAAAGAGTAAAATCTCCTTCCAATTCATGGGCTTGCTCCTGATAACAATCTAGGACAACCTTGTCCAACTTGGGCCATACTGCAAAGGAAAGGAAATATACAAGGTGCCAATGGATTAAATGTGTCTTCATGGTGTAGGCTTACAATATTTATATCATATGAAATGATGACAATATAGCAATAGAGTCCAACTAATGATATTCTCATAAGCTAAACATGGAATGGATTGATTTTGTTCTCTAAATATTAGCTATGAAAAACAATTCACAAATTACATCTGAATATGAATGAAGAAAGCAAAATGTAAATTCAATATAGAAAGGGGAAGGCATAATTAATTTTGGCTGAAAAGGAATGATGTTCCAAACCCTGCCTTAAAGTATGCCTCTAATATACGCTTACTCTTTCTGTGTGGGTGGTATTTTTCATCATTTTCAATCCTTAAGGAATGGTTTGCATTAAGTAGAAAAAATCCTATAGCACCTTCCCCTCTTTGAAATTGGTATTCTTCTCCAGAAAGTGTCCTCCTCTGCTTCAGATGTCTTTCATCTGCCCGGAGGGGGGGGGGGAGAAATAGAAGCAGCAGCTGAAGACTGACTTTTGAGCAGTGTAAAACTGTCTAATCCATTTTAGGTTCACTGGATACTAATGCTTTCTTGTGTAGGAATAAATAAAAATACTGAGTCTGGATTTTGTGCTAGAATATTGGTTTATTTTTCTGTGTTGCACTAAGTATTGTTATTTTTCTGTATATATTAAAGAACTTAATGTTTAAATATTAGCCTGTATCCATCCTTCTAGATTATGTACATAAAGTTATGGTATTTCTGTAAAATCATCTTGTAAACTGGAAGGGGAGGTTAATTTTTTAAGAGAGCTTTTTAAAAAAACAATTTAGAGACTTGAGCAGCAGGCTGAAACAATAGGATGGTATTTAATAAGGAAAATAGAAAAATGAAACTGGATAGGAAAATGAAAGGTACAAGTATAGGAAGGAAGGAAGGAAGGAAGGAAGGAAGGAAGGAAGGAAGGACTACAGTGTAAAGTTCAATAAAGAAAACTGGAAGTGGAATAAAGGAATAATATTGAAGAGCAGAATAACCAAATCAAGTTCCACTAAAAGGCATGAGTCCAAGGTAGAAATGAAATATGAAAAGGTATCTCGGACAGGAGTTTCTCTAATTCTCTTGAAGATAATGGAAAAGAATGGGGAAGCAAATTCAGACTTGCAGGATTCTCTTTTGATAACACGATTACACAAGTAGAATTAGCATTCATTGTCTGATCTATCTTGTAGTGGCACAGCAGCTCCCACAATTCCTGGAGGAAACGGACTACCTGGATCCGTACCAATCAGGTTTCAGGCGCGGTCATAGCACAGAAACGGCATTGGTCACCCTGGTGAATGATCTCTGACGAGCCTGGGATGGTGTTTTTTCCTCCATCCTGGTCCTACTTGACCTCTCAGCGGCTTTTGATACCAATGACCATGGTATCCTACTGCAGCGTCTCGGAGGGGGGGGGTTGGGGGTAGGAGGCACTGTTTTGCAGTGGTTCTCCTACCTCTCGGGTTGCTCGGTTTGAATGAGCGGGGGGACAGAGGTCCTCCCGGAGGCCCCTCACATGTGGGGTGCCTCAGGGGTCGGTTCTCTCCCCCTTGCTCTCATTCGTGGTTTTGGGAATGCTGATGTATGCATCAGTATGCTGATGATACTCAGCTTTATATCTCCACCCCAGACCACCCATCATCCGTTCCGTGATGTCCCGTTGCCTGGAAGCGGTGCAGACCTGGATGGGAAGAAACAGACTCAGACTCAACTCATCCAAGACCAAGTGGCTGTGGATGCCGGCAACTCGGGATCTAGTGGTCCTGTCACTTTTGATGGGGGGGGGGAGGTACTTACTCCCTCAGAAAGGACTTGCAATCTGGGTGTCCTCCTGGATTCACTGCTGTCTTTGAGGGTATGCCTGGTGTGCCAGTTGTGCCCTTTCCTAGACCAGGATGCCCTCGCCACAGTCACCCATGCCCTTGTTACTTCTCGATTGGACTACTGCAACGCCCTCTACATGGGGCTGCCCTTGAGATGCACC
>JANHFM010001113.1:20058-30513 GCA_032468115.1 Grayia smithii
CAGTTCTCCGAACTGCTCAAAATTTCCACTACCGGTTCTCCAGAACCTGTCAGAACCTGCTGGATTTCACCCCTGGGTAGAATAATGTTTTCTCTAGGGCTGGCAGGATAATTTTGTCACTTGAGAAAAAAATAACCATTGCTTGAACCCTCTCAGAAGACCTTGAGAGTTTGAGGTACAAGGATCTAATTCACAGGTAGCAGTACTGACATCGTAAGGATGCCATCTACTTGACTGAGATTTACATATATAACATTTTGGACTACTTTTTACCCTTCAAAGTGGGCAAAGTGACAAAAGGAATATAGTTGACCATTATTTAAATGCATAATTGTATATAAAGTTGTCCTCTTGTCTGCATACAGATTTTGATAAATTCAACATATTTGAAAGCATTTACAGATTTAGACTCCAAAATTTAGTTTTTGTTCAGTTTAGCTGTGTTTCTGTTCTTCCTGTCACCACTATGTATTGGAGAAGATGAAAGAATTTTCCCATTTGACTAGAAATGTATGTATTTATTCAAGCACAGTAATTCAGCCCACACGCACTATCTGAGCATGTGATCAGAGTAGCATTCTTGTCTTCTCATATGTTGTAAGATGGCATATTTGATAAAATGCTAACTTTGCAAAAAGAAATACAGTATTCTAATATAACTTAAAAATCTACATTAATCCATTGTTTTGGATATATAGTTTCTAGAAGCATATGGCTGGCTACAACAGGATAATGGTTTCTGCTTAGAAGTACCAAGTATAATCCTTGCTATTTTCTGTTAAAAGAAGCAGCAGCAGCAGCAGCTGTCAGAGGATGAAATAGCCTTCTGTCTGCCTGTTAACAGTATAAGGCCATTGATCAGATCCAGTAAAAGGCAGTTACTGAATTTCAAGGATGAAAGATTAGCCAGTTCTTATATTCTCACATTCTACTACATTTATAGTTTTTGTGCAGGAAAGAGGTAAGCAAGCCAGTTCTAATTGTTATACCTAAGTTTCAGAAGTAGAAAATAAGTATGTAGTAGTTTCTACATGACAGTATAGCAGGTGACAACTCAGCACTAATACTTCAAAATCCCCGGTGCTGAAAAAGAATCAACCATAGATTATCTTGAGCATTCCCTATTTTCCTCTTGCAGCTGTTCTCCTATCCTAATATCAAGGGTATTGAAAGTACTGTCTTCATTATATAACTGTGAAAATCTTGTAAACTTTTGAACTAAAGAATATAGCTCTCCAGTCCAAACAATTTGTTCATTTTGTCAATTTTGTCAGTGTCTTAGGTTTTTCTTTGTGGGGTCTGAGATGCCACAAACAACTTTAAAAGGTCACATTTTCTCAAAAAGGCAAAAACTGAGATTGATAACACAGGCTTTATATCATTAAGGACTAAGATACTTCATCCATGCCTTCTGACAAAAGGACTTCCAAGCTATCTAACTCTATTAATCATAAATATTTTTATTTTCTGTTTCCTTTTACAGAAAGTGCTTGATATTTGGGAGGAGCAGGGAAAGGCAAGTGATTCTTTGAGTGGCACTTTGTCTGACAAAAGATCATAAACAAGCCTCTAGCAGCACTTCCTGAGCCAAGCAAGGCAATTTGTTGAATCATTTCAGCATAAAAAATTGATGTGACAAGCCCTGCTTTTTCACCAGGCAGAAAAATAACGCATTGCTTCAGCTTCATGCAGGTGCCCAGTATGGAGTAAAACAGACATGGATGAACTCTGAGAACTTAATCAGGCTCCCAGAGGGGTTCAGGAAATCATACAACAAAGATGTTGATAGATCATGTGTCGAAATGACCTAATAATTACTTTAACAGATGAGAGGGTTTTTTCCCCCCAAGGCAAAACCACTTATCACTTTAAAAAAAATGTCAGCAGAATTCTCAAAGCTTCAAAAACATAGATGTTAGACTGCTTTCAGTTGCTCCTGGAAAAATGTTGGAACATATATAAACATTGTACTCAAATGTACTTCTCTATATCACAGAGCAAGCAGTAAGTCCTTTTATTGTAAGGTTTTCTTTCATTTCACTCTGGCTGTTTGGACATTTTAAAAATGGCATTACTGAAATGAGCCCAACAGAAATACAAAATGTTCAGGGATTTTAGCAAATCAGAATGAAAAGTCTCTTCTGATATAGCATATTATCTCAGAATGTTGCACTGTTTAAATAGTTTTCTCTTGTTACTTTGTTCAGCTGCTTCATGATTTGCCTTATTAAAAGCCATACATTAATAATACCAATATTAAGTCTAATGTATATTCAATACATTCCATTTTGATTCTAGGTTCACTCCTAAGGTGTGTGTTTATTCCTTAATGTCCAGAACATTATGTATCGAGGATAGTTGAAACCTTGTTCACCAGAAAGATAAG
Source organism: Grayia smithii (assembly GCA_032468115.1). Lineage (NCBI taxonomy): Eukaryota > Metazoa > Chordata > Lepidosauria > Squamata > Grayiidae > Grayia > Grayia smithii. The sequence continues at coordinate 22,445 of JANHFM010001113.1, forward strand.
CAAACCTCATTTGAAATATACATTAACATTTTAGTACAATTTATCATAACAATAACAGACAAAGAATCTAAAAATTAACCCTAGCAGGAGAAAAAATAAATTCTAAGGTTAAAAGCTTTGGAAAGAAAAATCTTTTGTCTGGCATCTAAAAGACATTAGCATGGGCACCAGGCAAGCCTTTAGAAAATGGTAGGCAGCCTCTATTATTATTTACCTCAACCCAACTTTGCTAGAAATATAGTGAACACTCCTTCACCTGAGGAAACCAGGGCAGCTTACAAAAGCTTACACCAAATGCTAAACTTACAAAGTATCACATTAAAAAACTAAAAAAAAAAGAAATTAAATAAACCCACATAATATTTCAAAATACAGTAAATCAGTAAATTTTATCCCAGGGTACTAAAATGATGGCAATCTCAGTACCACTCAATCTTTCAGAGAAGTACTTTCTCAAGTAAGGAACTGCCAGAACAAGAAAAATGACTTTCTTTTGAGTTTTCAGATAAGGAGCTTTATCTGACAAATGAACTCAAGGAAGAATATTCTTTAATGATCTCAAGACATGAGATCAGACAAGTGACCTTTTTTGTATTTGAATCCAAAGCCACTAGGTAGTAATTATGTTATTTTAAAGTAAGTTTGTAGGGGAGAACCTGTACAAAGGAAAACACCATCAATCTTCAAACAACAGCTTGTTTATTTAGCAAGCAATTTCTCTTCATTCTCTAAATACCTGCTGTGTTAGAGTACGGATAAATATATAAGCAAAAAGTAGTAATATGCAGCAGCAGTTATAATAAAACTACAATAAAATCAACCTGAAATTCAGCCCAAAGAATAGTCTATAGTTAAAGATTCTTTAAATATTTTAAGATACTGCTTGCTGCTAAAGTAAGCACAAGGACTTGTTTAATGCCTCATGAAAAATATAAATTGGTATGTTCCCTGCCAGAAAAAAAAGAAATACAGAACTTAACTGTACAGAACAAGACTACAGAACTTAATCTATAGTTTTCCAAGTATCCTACTGATCACCTTCAACTTCAACACGGATTTGACCATATTTGCTTGGAACCCTTTATAACCACAATTTGGTCTTCAATCAAATTAGCCTCAGTAACCCTCTCCCTGAATCTTTGTATGTCTAAATCAAGGGTGTATATACCGCTTTACAGTGCTTTACAGCCCTTTCTAAGCTGTTTACAGAGTCAGCATATTGCCCCCAATAATTTGGGTCCTCATTTTACCAACCTCAGAAGGATGGAAGGCTGAGTCAATCTTGAGCCTGGTGAGATTTGAATTGCCAAATTGCAGTCAGCTGGCAATCTGCAGAAGTAGCCTGCAGTTCTGCACTCTAACCACTGTTCCACTGTGGTTCTAAATCCATGATCCTTGGACTTTATAGCTTGACACTTATAGGTGCTGGGGATTGAGCTTGAGCCTTGGCTGAAATGTCTTCAAATTAGTTTCCTTCGAAGGTCATCTGGTTCCAGACTGTTCTTAAAAGCCAAGATGAGAGAATCAGTAATTCAAAGTTTTCTCTAAATACAATCTCCAGGTCTTCAGGTTGCATATGTAGAAACTGATCTCATAAAAGCAAACTAGGTGATACTCTTGGCATCAATTTTAATTTGTTCTGAAACTGTCACAGCGTGCCTCCAACAGTCCGCAATTTCTTCAGTAATATATGTTTTTAACAACTCAATCATTACCCCCAAAAGCCCAATTGGACAGCTAATTGTGAAGACAGTGCCAGGGACATTTGCACACTCGCAGCCTGAAGCTGGTGAGTCACAAGCTGTACCCATTTGAGAATAATGACTCAGGTCACAACAGGTTTAAACAAAGTTTGTTTATTTATTTGATTTTTATAATCATGCATCTCAACAAGTTCCTCTGGGTCAGGGGTCTGCAATCTTAAACATTCAAAGAGCCACTTGGGCCCGTTTCCCACAGAAAAAAAAACACCGGGAGCCACAAAACCTGGGTAGGCGTGGCCAACTTGACATCACTCATTCCCACCCAGTCACATGACACCCGCCCAGCCATGCTTACACAGGTTTTGTGGCTCCAGGTATTTTCTTTGAAATAGGTCTCTCTCTTTCTCCCTCTCTTCCCCTCCCTTTCTTCCTTCCTCTCTTTCTCCTCTCTTCCTCCCTCATCTTTCTCCCTCTCTCTCATTTCCCCTCATCTTTCTCCCTCCCTAATTTCTCCCTTTCTCTCATCTTTCTTCCTTTCTCATCTTTCTCCCTTTCCCTCTTTCTCATCTCCCTCCCTCCCTCCTATCTTTTTCTTTTTCCCCTTTCTCATCTCTCTGTCTCTCATCTCTGTACCCTCTCTCTCTACCTCTCATGTATGTGTGTCTGTGCGAGTGAGGGGTAGAGGCGGGGACACCCAGTGGTGGAATCATCCAACAGGGAGCCGCAGGAGAGGGCCCAAAGAGCTGCATGCAGCTCTAGAGCCGCACTTTGCTGATCCCTGCTCTGGGTGGCCTCTATCATAAAAACATAAAACAATTAAAATAAATAGATATGGTCATCAAGTAAAGCCATTGCCACACATTAATGTAGCCAAGAAATGGGATCCCTAACATACTCAGCATCTCAGGCCCGGCACATAATCAAGTCTTGACAACCTTAAAAAAGGCCAGTAGAGTCAGGGTCATCCTAGTCTCTGAAGGGATGATATTCTAGAGCAAGAATCTCTCACCCACAGGCTACACCCACCGGTACCGGTCTATGATCCTTTAGGAACTGGGCCGCACAGCTAGAGATGAGCATTGGGCAAGAGACAAAGCTTCATCTGTATTTGTAGCCTCTCCCCAGCACTAGCATCACTAACTCAACTTCACCTCAAATCACCATGGATTAGATTTTCATAGGAACACGAACCCTATTGTAAATTGCACATGGAAGGGATCTAGGTTGCACACTACTCCCCACCCCCCCCGTTCAGGAAAAATTGTCTTCCACGAAACTGGTCCCTGGTGCCAAAAAGCAGCACCAGGGTTGGGGACAGCTGTAAAGCGGTTGGGGACAGCTGTTCTAGAGGGCATCCTGAATCCTGAAATTTGAGGTTGTGACAAACCTTAAAACTCCATGCGCAGACATTAGCATTTGTCATTGAGACAAAAAGACATACACTCCTTGAGATAAAAGAGTCCTTGAATTCCTACTGCTGAAGAGCATGTCCTAGGTTCTTTTTTCTTGTTGAACACAAATCTCCACTCCTGGATCTGGATACTTTTAACTTTATATTCTTGTTCTTTCTTGATACCTTGTCCTGTAAAAGGATCTTCATCTTATAATTCCTGGATTTTCATATATGATTTCCACCTCAGATTACAGTACTGTATGCAACAGACCTTCTCTTCTTTGTTAATTTAAGTCACAGCTATAAGTTAAGGCTGATTGAAAGTTGCCTGCAACTGTCCATAGGCATTGCTGCATACTTACATTGCAACAGGATTTATGGGTAAGCGGGGGTTGGAGAGGCTATGCAAATAACTTCCAAATCTCAAATGCACATTGTGGAGATGAATACATCCTGGGTACTGATCAGTTGATCCGACTTCTGTGTGTTACTGTTTGAGGACCTCTACCCAGAATGCTAGAATTAGCTGCTGTAAAAAAAGAAAGCCAATGAAACTATCCCCAAATAAAAGAGATGTTTTGTCTGTAGAATCTCTCTCTGCCTACCATATTTTTCAGAGTATCAAATCATACTAGGAAACAAACACAACAACATAAATTGTAAAAATACAAGCAATATGGTTATAGTCATAAGTGAGAGGAGATAGATAATAGGGAAGATGAGAATAATGATGGTAATACTGCCTTTTTAGATAATTTGACAGTATTGTGGAAATCAGTTGCTTAGCAGAGTGATGGCATGGGGCAAATATTGTCCTTGTGTCTAGTTGTTCTGATGTGCAGTGTCCTATAATGTTGTTTTGAGGGTAGATTTTGAAAGAGTTTATTTTCAGGATGTGAGGGGTCTGTAGATATTTTCACAGCGCTCTTTTTGGCTCATGCAGTATACAGGTCCTCAATGGCAGATTGGTAGTAATTGTTTTTTCTGCAGTTCTAATTATCCATTGAAGTCTGTGTTTGTCTTGATTGGTTGCAGTGCCAAACCAGACAGTCATAGAGGTGCAGATGAGAGACTCAATAATTCCTCTGTAATTTACAACCAAACCAATAAATTACTAGAAATTATGCTAATTGCCTTTTGCTTCATGCTTCTTATTCTAGGGTTTAAACAATGTGCTAAGAGCTCTTTGTCATGGTCATTGCCACAGAATAAATGCTATAAGGTGCTCATTGGTAAAATTGGGCTATCTGAATAATATCCTCTGAAGCAGATGGTAATATTCTGATGATGATAATTCAGTGGTCTATTTTTATTTTATTTTAAATTAAATTAATTTGTTTGTTTGTTTTTCTATTGCTTAACCACCCATCTGCCTCGGAGGAAATAAATATGTTTTTAATGAGGCAATTGGAATGAAAAGATGAAAATGAATGAGTATTTCTCCTTCTCCTACTTCAAATACCACTGATAGGGACAGATTTATAAAGTATTCTTACGCTTCTTTTTTAAAGAAATGCATTCATGTTATGTTTGTTATTTGGAATGAGAAAATACTGATCAAACTATTTCTCTAGCTTTCCAAGATTATTCCTGCACCTAGGAATAATAGCATGATTTTAACTACATCATAATTTGAGCATAAATAATTACCTGGTTGCTCTGTTGCAGAACCCACAGAAAATCATTTCTGAAATGTAGAATTGAATGACATTGCCTTTTGTTAATCCCTTACCTTCAAAATAATGTCAGGGTAAGCTTTTCTAGTCCACTTCCAAAGTATACATTTCCATGTTTGTATTGCCTTAAGTGCTTAAGCCCATTTGTGAGAGAGTGCTTCTATTTTTTGCAGGCTAAGCTAAACATTCATTGGCTACTTTGCAAAGAAAGAATTGTACTTTCAACACATCAAATGCTCACCATGACCCATAATAAATTCCATTCTTCCCCAATAGCAGAATTAGAATAGCACTGTGGCTATGATCTTTGCTTAGAACAGTGAAGTTTATCAATTTAAACCTTTCATTTTTTTAAAATACGATTTTACCTTCCAGAGCACCTCTTTTTCCTAGGTTTTTTTGAAAAGAAGTGTCCAGGTATTCGCTGTTTACTACTTTTGCAGGCACCTGACATGCAGGATTTCAAACCCAGCTTCCAGGAAGCCCATTTGAACTGCCATTTTTTTCCTATGTTAATCTAAGATAACATCTACTGTTTCAGCTATGCTTGAAAAAAAAACCCTAAAAAACTATAGTTCTACAGCAGGGGTGTCAAACTCACGGCCTGTGGGCCGGATGCATCACATGCTGGCCCCATCCCCACCCGGTTTAGCGAAGGGAAAAAAGTCACGATACATCACGTGACGCTGCTGTGACGCTGTGAGTTTCACACGCCTGTTCTATAGGGAACTATAGAATCTGTGGAACAAGATAGAAAAAATATTTTTTAAAATTTTTTAAAGCTTCTTTCGTGCTTACATATTACACACACACACACGGGGGGGAGGTGTATATTGACGAATGCTTTCCTAGAGCAATTGAATATGTATGAATATTATGTAAGAAAACTGATCTGACATTGAGAGCAAGTAATTGGCACGATTGCTTTCAGATTCTTATGACCAAAATAAATAAAACCAAATTAAATAAAATCCCTGATGTATTAAAATCCCCATAGCAATTCATGGGTAGATTTGTGCTTGTACATGCAGGTCTTCCCAGCAGGTGACGCTATGGGACAGGTGCAGTAAATAAATTGAGCCTCCCTAAGCCAATATTGTACATTTAGCTCCTACTCAGCAATCATTATACTGAACTTAGATAAAATTAGATGATTAAAGAGTCTTGTAATTTTTAAAGGAATCCATATGCTTGACCACTGCCACATCACTTCAGTCTTTTCCTGAGAAGAACTCTATGCACTTCCTATTTCCACACTTCCAACTGTGCCAGAAAGTAAGGCCATATCAGTCCAAACAGGAAGTATAGAAGTAGATGAAAAGTTAAGAATCCAGTTCACATTTGTTTTCTCAAATCTATGGTAAGCAAAGAGTATTTCTGTCACTCTGTGTCATTGAAATATCCTGCCAGCAGCAAGGAAAGTCAAATGCAAGAAGCAGAGACAGCATTTTGGATGCCGAGATGCTGAAAGGACATCTTAGTAAACTCAATTAATCTTGTAAATAGATCTTATATATTTCTCCATTTATTTGTTATTGTAGCCATAGACTCAAAAAAATAAAAGGACAGCTGAAATGTTGGCATGATTAAATTGCAGAAGTAAACAACTGAGCTTTATGAACAGCATACACATCACAGCTCAGATATATTGTATGTGAATCAAGCCCAGCAATATCTAGCAAAAATTATCACAAACAAGCCTGTGTACAAAGATTAATAAAAGAAGAAAAAACAAAACAATTGGGTAATGTAATTATAAGAACCCTAATTGTAGGGTCTATTGCTTATGATCTATTGCTGTAGCTAAAAATAACCATTTTAGATGTTTTAATAGATTTGTTTCACAGTAATTGTAATTGCTAACTTAAGGTGACAACTTATTGACCAAGTTATTCAGTTGAGAGGCCAAAAAAATAGTTACATAGCTTGCATGTAAGGTGTAGTTTTATCCTTACTTACACCTTATCAAAATAAGCAAAGAAAAATGCTTACAAGGAGATAACATTTTAATAGATTAAATTTTACTGTATATTTGAAAACCTAGTTTTTTTCCACAGCTAGTATCTAGTAATAATCTACTACAAAACAAACTTGACAGTGAAAATACCAGGACTTATCACAAATAAATCTAATCTAGTGGATGAACTTTACCACCCTACTCTCCATGATGAAGCCTTTTCACCTCAATGGATCATTACCCCACTGTCTCTTCTATTCACATTACCTAAGATACATTTAGGGCTTCTTCTTGGGGTCAGCTGTGAAATGCACCAATGACAGAGAGTATTATTTTATAGAAAAAGACCACAAATTCTATAATGATCTCTTAGAGATCTATAGTCCCTCTTTCACAGTAACCTACCTACAGGTCACAGGTCCCATCTGAAATAAAGGAGCTAATCACCTGCAACAGGTTGCATATCAAACAATAAAGGATTAGACGTTGAAACAAAATCAGATATGAACGATGTTTTCCTAGTTTTCACAAGCAAAATGACTGTTTCCTAATAAAATCAGCCACCTAATGAATACTTCATGTGCACAACTCTCACTATGATTAAGAACCAATATGAATTTTAAATAGGATACAATGACCAGCTTGAAAAAGGATATAAATTAGAGCTCTGAAATAATATTTAGAAACTAGCAGGAGAGAATTTCAATATTCAAAATGTTTATTAACCTTAAACAATCATACAGTAAATGAAGAAATTCAAAAGTAAATGTTAGTATGAAACAGCTGAACTACAAAAGTAGTTCATTTATGATGGATTTATCATGAATCAAAATAGGGGCTTTATCAGACTAATCTTAATTAATTTACAGATTCATTATTTTTGTTGATTAGAAATTCTTTGTAGATTATGATGAATAATTTAACAAATATTGAATATCTGTCAGTGCATTTTGCATTTCACTTCCATTGATTTTACTGCTCACAAATCTTTCCCTATGTACAAAAAACCCACATACCATTGGCATGTGCATAAACACATGTGCATATGCACATGTGGCATGTGCATATCTTTCAGGAAGCAAATGAAAAAGTTTCATGCCATGATAAATTTGTTAAACCTTTAAAATGCTCCCAAACCTCTCTTGATTTTATTAATCAACCATGTAAAGGTACGTGGGAATGAACTTGGAAGACTGAGCAAACAGTTGGTTCCAAGGGAACCATCAGATAACAGGCAGCATAGCCTACAACTACAGGTGAAAGTTGAAAAATTAGAATATCATGCAAAAGTTCATTTATTTTAGTAATGCAATGTAAAAGGTGAAACTAATATATGAGAT
>JANHFM010001113.1:34242-45622 GCA_032468115.1 Grayia smithii
GTGTAGGGTTTCCTGCCTAAACAGGGGGTTGGACTAGAAGACCTCCAAGGTCCCTTCCAACTCTGTTATTCTCTTCTGTTCATTGTACACATGTTGTACTCTGACAATAAAGGTTTGAACTGAATAAAAATTCAGCCTGGATTTCCCCTCCTCCTATTCTTCTTACCTGCTTGTATTCTACAACGTCTTGTCTAATCACCCCTCCCTGCAGAGCTTTGCCCAAAAACCCTTCTCTCGAACACGCTTTGAGAAACGGACGCGGTTTCTCTCTGATCCTCTCTGTTGGTTTTTCGCGTTACGAAAGTCGTTGGTTGAAAGCAAAATTAGCCATCCCACAAACTGGTCTCAACTACGCCTGGCCATATTTCACATCGGCTGGAGAGGATGAACGCGGTCGAATAACCGAGCCCGCAGCGAACGGAACCTCCGCGCCAAGATCCTTCTCGCTGCTTCCCAGCATGCAAGCGAGCTTCCTAGAGCGGCGGAGGCTTCCGTCCAACTCCGGAGGCTTTCCTTCACTGGAGCAACAGGGGTAAAATGTCGGCCAAGGCGCCAAATACAAATTTTTGAATTTTGCGAGGTGAGGGCTGACGCTGTCTCTGGCCGACTTTACGAATGGTTGAGGCCATGGACGTTTCGGCGTGTATGAAATCTCTGCTCTTGGCGGCTTCTCAGTACCGAGCTGCCCGCACCCAGCCCAATGCAGCGCTGCTTCAGCGGAGTTTAGAGGTGAGAGACACCCGGTTCAAAGCTTCCCTTCTCCCCACTTTCCCTTTCGGATATTTTGTACTTGAAATAGGTAGAGAAGGAAAGCGCGTTCAGATAACTGGCCCGCTGCTGCCTCAACGCTATCGAAGCTTTTCCGTGACAATTCCCTCAGTCTGCCTCGTTTTTTGCGAACTGTTGAAAGATACGCAGAAGATCCATGAATAAACGATGTGGTTAAGGGCGAATATGGTATGTCCTGATCGCTCCTAGCGCAAAAACCTCCAGTAATCGTTGAAGAACTGAATGTAGGACGCCGTCCTCAACTGATCCTCGGCTCTTTATGTAAGCAGCTCCTGCCATTATTTTGTTTTGGCAGTGGCACATTCAGCCTCTACCGGAACAGGCAAAGAAGCCACCCCCAAATCTGTTTGGGGACGTGGCCCTGCTCTGCGGCTGTTGGCCGGTTAAGGTTATTGTGTTTCATGCACCTGGGCCACAGCCACTGATATTTATCTTTTGACCATAAGAAAGTCGGAGTGGTGGTGTTTCCCCTTGTGCCAGAAAGCCATTGCTCTAGCTTTTCTTGCCAACCCATGGAGAGAAAGTGGGAAAGTGGAAACTAGGACTAGTGTTCTGCCATTAAAAAACAGTCCTCCCTCCCTAGTGGCTGAGGAATAGAAATGACTCTGTATCTCTACTATAACGTTATGGGATCTTCCCTGCAGGAATGCCAGCTGCACACCCACCAAGTACAGGTTTTGTCAAGTCCCTTACAAAATTCAAACTGGTAGCAGACCAACCCAACTCACAGGACTGAAAATAGGAGATAGGAATATTAGGTATGTTTTCCACCTTGACTGAACAGCATAAAAATAAATAAAAAGGCAAGGTAAAATCTAATAATAATGCTTGGATTTAAGTCAGGGAAATGAAGATGGGTTATGGAATCTATGAAACTAGATATTTAGTCTTTGCAATACTTATTATAGAATACAAGAAACAGTTCTTTATAATTTGTTTAACATTCTTTCTCAAAGATTCTAAGCCAAAGGATTGATGTCTCACCAATGAGATAAGACTGATAAGTCCATCTGTTAGTTTTTAGCCATCCCTTGTAAACCTTTGAGTGAAAATTCCCTTAGAGTTGCTCCCTATTCTGCCTGAAAGAGCAAAAGTGGATGGGGATAAATTATATCAAATCATATATATGTTTAAACAAACGTCTCTTGATAGATGTTTTTGTTGTGGTATAAGTCATACTGCAAGTGGGGGAGGACAAACAGATCAACCACTAACTGGTTGTAGTAGTGCTTGGACTCTGCAGTCTGCACCTGTGACAGAAGTGGGGTGGGGGAGTGTTACTTTCTTCTAATAAGAAATAACCCTGCTGAAACTGGTCTATACTTCTGCGGGGAAGGTGACAAGACCCACTTCCCCTCCTCTTATTCACTATGCTTATGCTTGCTACCCATGGCAAAAGAAATAAGAACTTTTCTGTTTTGTTTCTCATACTATAAATTGTGTGAGAAAGAGGGGGAAAACAAGAAGGAGAAAATAGTGTCTTGGTACCACTTGTTGAATCACAACTATGGTACTTCTAGCAGTTGGCATCAAGGGAGTTGTTTTCCCATGTAGCTTTCTTCTACCCGAGGCTTCTAGTGCTTTACTGTCAATGCAAAATAAGAGTCTAAAGTCTGATCAATCTTTGAGTTGAGCGTATTTTTATGCCGGTTTCCAAGCTGCATATTTGTACTTCATGCTCTGTGCAGAAGAGCTACAAGGTCACAGTTATACATAACCTGACTTGTTAATAAATTGATATTAGTCCATGGGATACAGCTATGTTTAGTACAGAGCTGTTTTGCAAGTTCTGTCTTCTATAGTTGTTTGATAGTTGAAAATTTCTTAAAATATGTAATGATGAGGATAATATTGTCTTACTTATTTATAAAATGTATAGACCGCCCATCCTACCTCAAGGTAATTGGGCAGCATTTAAGGCAATTGGGCACTATTTTCAAGGTGAAAGGACAAAAAACCCCTGTGATATAGGGATTAATTGATTTATCTCTGCATATTGCGATTTGCATCCAATAAACCTCCTATTGTAGTTTTAATACACACACTGCTTCAATTATATTGCTACATAAGAAAAAAATATCAACAAGTTAATATATCAGTAATTGGAAAATCAAACAAAAAGTAGTGTCTCAAATTGAACTTGGCTTGTAGAGACTTCATAGACATTCCCTTACCATTTTTCTGAGCAACTGTATAGGTTTGATATATACTGTATATATATACCTGGCTCTGATCCACACTAGGGTCTGTCACTTGAATAATTTCTATTGATTTTATTAGGAAAAGGTAAGGCTTTCTGTTAAAGTCATTATATATATTTATATCTTCCATTAGCTTAGAAGTTTTAATTGTCTTTTTTTAGCACTTGTCTTATTTTTTTCAGGTTATCTCAGGATTGAAATTGACAAAAATTTTTGCATCAAACCATATTTTACCGAGTGAATGCCTCAATTGCTTAGTAGAACTTATTGAGGACCCAAATCTAAGCCCTCCATTAACCTTGAATGTTGTAGGCTTGCTTTCTCAGTTAGGTAAGTTTTAAATGTATTTGAGTTGCACATACAAGTTATTTTATAGCTGGGAATATATGGGATATAATCTTATTGATGGCTCTGATTTCTTTCTTTTTTAAATAGGCTGTGTGTTCTATTCAATTTTTAATTAAAGAGTTCACTTGTTATTAGAATCATACTTCCTTGAATGAAGATTTTAAAACAATAATTTATTGCAAGGGGTTGGAGCAGAATAGTTAAATTCTTGTAAAAATAATAAAGTAAAAATAGTGATAACTAGCATGAAATATACTATTTTTAACATATTCGGTATAACCTCATTTATTTCTTTGCAGATATGACAAATTGTGGAATATGTAAACGAAGTGATTATGACACTTTCATCAGAAATGAATTATCTCCAAAATATAAAAACTGAGATAGAAAAATAGTTGAAATGTTTTCAGTTTGCTAAATTTAGTTAGCTTGTATTTTGAATATATGTATACAGGTGGTCTTTGACATACAACCACAGAACTGGAAGTTCTGTCGCTAAGTGATGCGATTAAGTGAGTTGTGCCTGATTTTATTAACTTTTTTGCTCCGTTGTTAAAATAATCCAGTTTCCCCCATTGCCTTTGCTTGTTGGAAGTGCCCTGGGAAGGTGCAATCATACGGCTCCAGGATTCTGCTAGGTCCATAAATACATGCCAGTTGCTAAGTGCTTGAATTTTGATCATATGATCACGGAGATATTGTGTCAGTTGTAAGTGTGTGTACTGATTGTAGACACTTTTTCTATACTACCGTAATTTTAAATGGTGATTAAACAAATGATCATATGTCAAGGACTACCTATATTTATTTGTACACTAGTTAGGGTTAAGATGGAACTGGTTATGGAAAAGTAAAACAAAATGATTTTGTGGAGGCTTATCATTTCTGAAAGATTTTCCATTTTTTTCGGTTTTTCTGAATATATTTCTTACAGTGTTAATGATACATTTATTGTATATATGTTACTTATAGTTCTAGATAGTGAGATCAGAGAAGCTCTTCAGAATGCTTACAATCTGTGTGGTGCCCTTGGAAGTGTAATTCTTCGAAGTTCTACAAATCCTGTTGAACCAGTAATATTGCAAGTAAGAGAATGTAATGTTTTATATGTAAGACGTTATTATTATATTTATTGTTGTTATTATTTATTATTTTTTTAGTGGCATTTTAAGTATTGGCAGCCAATGGCCTTTTATGTAAGTTGTTGCCAGATCCTGTCTGCTTAGCATTCAGACTATGCTGAAATACAAATACTAGGAAGATCAGAATAATGTATATTAATATTTACACAATTTCTGTAAGAAATATAATTTTTAATTGATATAGTTTAGAAGCACAATTTGATTGCTTCATATATTTTCATCTAAAAACTGCTACATCCAATCCAATTAAACCCTTATTATGGCCTTTAGGTCAGAGAGAGCAACAATAAAATGCATTGATTTGTAATTATTATTAACAAAACTTTAAAAAGATATATATGAAATGAAATGATATAAAATACATTATTATAGAACTGTAGTACATTTAGCAGTGGCAATCACAAAAAATGTGCTAAACTTTAACTATAAATAGGACAGTAAATAGGTAGGACAACAAATAATAGCACAAAATTGGGCAACCTGGAAAATATGATAAAATTCTGAACAGATAGAAGCAATGACAGATAAACATACTGTCTATCAGACGCCTTTTTTTTTAAGGGATAAATATATATCTTTTGAGATTACCAGTACAGCAAAGGAGCAAATGGCGTAGGCTTTTCATACAGTCATATTCACACAGGCATAATGTTGCTGAAAAGGAATGTTTTATACACAGAACTACCTTCAACCTGGTCAAGATGAAAGCCCGATGTAATTTCAGAATTCAGACCAGGTTGAAGAGAGATAAGATGATGGCATGTGCCCATTTGAAAGGAATTGGGGGTATAACTGTAAGATTAGATACTAGGCTTAAACCGGTGTGCAAATCACTATCCCAGATAGATTGTTTAAGATAACTCCTGACATTTTCAACCCTAATGGACATAGGCTTTTAAAAAAGTCAAAAGAGTCTTAAGGACTAGAGTTTGCTAATAGCTTTTGTTAGCCAGGTTGATTTAAAACAATATCTGAGAACCAATAAAGTCAGACCCATAGAAGAAATCAATTTTAATCAGCAATTAAGGAAAAAGACAGTCTCTGGCACCCACAGTAACCATATCTGCCTATAGTCTTGATGCATCTTGGAACTGCAAGTATTCCTCTTATAAATTTGGCTAGACAGTTTACAAGATATTAAATTGTAAAGTTATAAATTTAATAAAGAAGCCAAGAGATGACTTGAACCAAGAAAAACATTGAAAGCTGGCAGATTAAATGTTCTCCTATTTGAATAGAAGAATTTTATGACAACTCTGGACCTATGTTGGGCTACACTTGTCCAATAAGAGAAATTTATGCTCCATCAGCTATATCATAAATTTTTACATTAACTAAGATATGAAATAACGGACAACAGTAATAATAATAAATCTCTCTTTAAGCATTAATCAGATCAACATTTTATTGACCAAACCTGTTGAGAGAAAACAGATGCATTTATCAAGCAAGAATATTTTTTGTAGTGTTTTTTGTAGTTTTTATAATGTTTGACATTGCCCTCTGAGAATTGAATTTCATAGTTACTTTGGTTTTGTTTAAATAAAGTAAATCAGTAGGTTATAATTTTAATACCATTTCAATTGAATTATTTTATTATATCCACCACAATTTTAAAACACTTGGCCATTTACAACAATTATAAACATTTAAATAAAATAACCATGGTAGAAACAAAATATTTAAAATTTAAAACCAAAATAGTATATTATCTGATTATGCATCTTAAAAATAAATGCAGATAAATCTAATGCAAACAGTTATACTTTCATTGATTTTCTTTTTGTTTAACAGAGTATTCAATTGCTACAGAAATTGACCTACAATGCAAGAATATTGCAAGCCGGTGCTAATATTGAAGACTTAATTTCTTTCTTAATGCTTCGTATGTAAGTTTCTTAAATGCAATTGTAGGTACATTTATATCCCTGAATGTTTTAATCCAGTTATTCTGTGTACTTTAACCCTGTGCAGTCTTGAGATGCATGGAAATATGTGAAACCGAGTTTAAATTTGGAGGGATATTTGACTGTTTTCTAATTTAAAACTAGGCTTTCTAGTTGGAGATATTCCTGCCACACTAGTACAAGAAAGGGAAGATACTTTATCCTTGTATATTAATCACTGCTTTCCTTTGAGCATTCTTCATGGTTACTATCAGTGTGGTCTATCATATATGAAGATTTTGAACATACAAAGCTTACCTAAAGCTTTAGAATAATACTTGATTGCTAAAATTCTTGTCATTCTTGCCATGAGAGTTTCATTATTTTATGTTCACCTTGGTGGATAATCTTAAACAAGGAACTTGACCATATGTCCCCTAGATATTTGATTATAGGGATTGCCTATTGGAAACGTGCTACTGGATTTAAAATTTCCTGAAGAAGACGTTGAAGAAGCTTCTTAGATGAGAAGTGAAACACCTTTAAAGAAAAATAAGTCCAGTTGTGTCTTGAAAAAACACCTTTGTGACAAACATGACCTGGATGACTGAGAATCTCCATAGACAAATTCCAAGAAGGTTTTGAGTTTCTACAGTTTATGAGACTGTGCCACAGGAATGTCTTTTTGTTTAGTCAGCTGCTACAGAATATACAATAGGAGCCAGCTGTCCTTGACATTAGTATATAAGCAACCTATAGTTATTGTAGAAGTGGTTTGTCCTGAACATTTAATAGAATAGGTCTGCTAGTATTTAGTACATCCAAATAACTTTCATAGTGAGGTGGTATTTATGAAAATGTAGCCAACATTCACAAGTAGTTTTAATACTTTACTATTAACCACGGTAAAGGCAATCTCTTCTCAACTAGCTGTCAGTCACTTTATTTTTCTCTTTTTATTGATTAATAAAGTTAATAAAGTAATTTGAATAGTTTAAATGCTGAATTTTGTATTTTTCAAAAGAGTCTTAAGGACTAGAGTTTGCTAATAGCTTTTGTTAGCCAGGTTGATTTAAAACAATATCTGAGAACCAATAAAGTCAGACCCATAGAAGAAATCAATTTTAATCAGCAATTAAGGAAAAAGACAGTCTCTGGCACCCACAGTAACCATATCTGCCTATAGTCTTGATGCATCTTGGAACTGCAAGTATTCCTCTTATAAATTTGGCTAGACAGTTTACAAGATATTAAATTGTAAAGTTATAAATTTAATAAAGAAGCCAAGAGATGACTTGAACCAAGAAAAACATTGAAAGCTGGCAGATTAAATGTTCTCCTATTTGAATAGAAGAATTTTATGACAACTCTGGACCTATGTTGGGCTATACTTGTCCAATAAGAGAAATTTATGCTCCATCAGCTATATCATTTACATTCAGCTATATAAAGCTTAATAGATACAGATCTATGTATATGCTAAAATTAATGTCTTCTATATTATATAGCAAAGTTAATATTTTCTGAATGAATAATGATTAACTTGTAAAATCAGTTTATTAGCAAATATTGAATTATGTGAAAACATTTAATAACTTTTTAAAAAATCTTCAGTCAGTCTACAGAAGATGAGTTAACTATACCATGCCTAGGACTTTTGGCAAATCTTTGTCGACATAATCTCACTGTTCAAACATATATCAAGTCATTGGTAAGAAATTTGCTTTATTGAAGTCTTTTCAAAAAACATATTATTTCCATAATTTAATAATTGGAAATCAAAGTACTTTTGGGCCAGTAAAAGGTCACAACAATTGCTTGCTTAATCTGTGAACTTTTATTTTTGTGCAATTTTGATGTTTTTTCTCATTTAATTTCATTGTGCAAAAATAGAGATATTTTATCTAAAGCGATTCTTCTTTTTTCAATCAACTTTTATTCTACTATTTTGTAGTTCCACTATGAAAGGATCAAATCCATCTTCATTATAATTAAATGGAATGTAGACATCTGTGACCATATATTTATATACAGTTAACGTTTCCTAACACATTTAAAACTGTGTTTACTTACTTGCTTAAATGATTGTGTAAACTAAAATATGTCTTTGTGATCTCTGAAGATCTGTGATTGAAATTGATCAAAGCTTAAACTGAGTTTTTCATAGTTAAAAGATTCAGAACGTTGACCACTATTAATGCTAGAAGAATGAGCATGTTTATTGTTATGAATGTTGAATGTTATATCTTATGATTATAAAGTCTAGGTTTTGTTCCTAAATAAAATTATCCACATAATTTGCTTAATTAAGTTATCTTTTTATAATTATAATGTAAATATAACTTTAATACTGATAGGTATGTAGCGGTGCAGTATAGTGTAGGTAGCATAGTATTTTACAAATATGGCAGTCACATCCTATACATTATTTAGGTTTACCCTGTTTTCCCCAAAATAAGGCATCCCCTGATGATAAGCTTTTTTAGTATATGGCAATAAGGCCAAGCGCTTATTTCAGGGTTCAAAAAAATATAAGACAGGGTCTTATTTTCAGGGGAACACGGTATATATTTAGGATTTATAGTATTATTTGTCACTGATTATGTGCAACTTTAGTGCTTTGATGGGCAATTAAAATTGTTGCATTTTTAATCATTTTGACTAGATATTTCAATTGTAAGATTTTAAGGAGTACATTTTTCAACTAACAGGAAATTATTGTGGTGGATATAATGCATTGAATTAGCTGCAACTTTAATCTCATTGCATTTTTAAAGGATTTTTTTTCTCTTTGTACTAGACGAATGTGAAAGGTTTTTATCGCACTCTGATCAGTTTCTTGGCCCACAGTAGTTTAACAATGGTTGTTTTTGCACTTTCAATATTATCAAGTCTTACATTAAATGAAGAAGTCGGAGAAAAGGTAAGCCTGACTCAATTTAAAAGAAGCTTATGCATAGTATTTATATATCTATTCCTTTGTTTGCTATAGTTTTTACATCATTTAATTTCCAATGGCTCTAAGTAGCTTACCTTAAGAAACAATTTTTTTAAAAAAAATTACAATCTAATAACAATATCCCTTAACAATAATCCTATCAAGTGCTGCTGTTGATCAGACAACCCTGGCAGAGCTTTGGAAAATTCTTTGGAATACCCTTTGGAAATCTTGGAGATCTAAATTGTATGATCTCATTGGCTGACTAAATAAATCCTTCTTCCCTAAAGGGAGTCTTGGTATGGAAAGTTCTAAAGACACGAGAAGGATTTGCCTGCGACAAAGTATTGATACAAATACCCACAATCAGTACATATCTCATATATTCTAAGAAAAAAAAAACAGGTTTGGAGTCCTAAATTGGGCTTAATACTCAGAGACCCTTAGGTAAAACAACTTGAAGTTCCACAAGTCCAAAAGTCTGATAGCTCCTTCCTTCCATTGAATGCAACTGACTTGAGCTATAATGTAAAATTCATATGATTGTAAATCAGTTTTGTTTGTTTAGCTGTTTCATTCCAGAAATATTCACCAGACTTTCCAGTTAATATTTAATATCCTTGTGAATGGTGATGGAACACTAACAAGAAAATATTCTGTGGATCTGCTTATGGATCTCCTGAAGAATCCCAAGATTGCAGATTATCTTACCAAGTAGGCTTTACATAATAAATAATAAATAATTTTTACATCCCTCTAATTATATATAAATACATTTTATATTTCCTGTGAACATTTGTCCTAGTTCGTTCTTTTTAAATGTTTTCATTTGCTATATTTTTCCAATCTTTTCTTTGATTCTTTGTATCTTAAGATATGAATTTAATTCTATAGTACTTTCCTATAGCTTTAATTTCTATTTAATGCAGTGGTTCTCAACATTCCTAATGCCACGACCCTTTAATACAGTTCCTCATGTTGTGGTGACCCCAACCATAAAATTATGGCGGAAGAAAGGATCCCCAGCCTAGCCACCCTTTGTACCCAACACTTACTGGATCAGCAGCTCCAGGAAAACTTCATTGCTACAGCATCCCCTGAAGACCAGCCCCACAGCCAAAGAGGGGTGCATCCTGGCCAGGGAAGAACACTGGGGTGCCTGCAAACTCGAAGCCGGCACTCTGCATGGTGCCCACGCTTCAGGCCCGCTTTGCCCTCTCTCCGCCACTGTAGTTCTTCAGCCGCCTCCTTGCTGGCCAACCTGATGGCGCTCTAGCATGGGGCAGACTACATCTCCCAGGAAGCCCCGTGTGTTCCGCTCCTGTACACGTGTCCGTCTCTCTGCTACAGGCTGGGGCTCCCTTCTGGTCGGTTGCCCAGAAGCCTTCTGGGAGTTGGAGTCCGTCCTTCTCAGCTTGAGAGGAGCGGTGTCTCGGTTCCTAAGACCAACGGAAATATATGATTTCCGATGGTCTTAGGCGACCCCCATGAAAGGATCATTCGACCCCCAAAGGGTCCCGACCCACAGGTTGCGGACCACTGATTTAATGTAAGGTAATAACAAATCATTCTCTGTCAGGACTTGTCAATAATCAGGCTAGATTGAGTTAGATCCAGCTAACCTCTTCTAAAATTTTAATTAAAAAACATTGTGTGAAATGCACCATTTTAGATGTGGGTCCCTTGTTTTAATTAAATAAAAAGCTGTAACAGAATGAGCTGCAGCTGAAGGGTTAGGGTTATTCTCCTTTCAGACTTTTTATCTTTCTGATAAGTATCTCAAATATTTTTTATTCTACTCCATTAACAGATTAATGTACAGCTCAGTGGTGGGTTGCTCCCGGTTCGCGCGATCTGGTAGCGGTGACAATGTCACGTCACTGAACCGGTTCTCCGCAGCCGGGAGCTGAGCCCACCCCCCCCCACATTTTTTCCCCCATACCAGTTTTTTTCTTCTTTTTTGCCCGAGGTATAAGTGCTTTGCGCATGTGCAGAGGGTTTTTTTCCTCAGCCGCACTACAGCTGATAAAGGTAAACACTGTTGCACGTGGAGCACCCGAAGCTTGCCAGGTGGGC
>JANHFM010001113.1:54872-68672 GCA_032468115.1 Grayia smithii
TCCTCTCCCACACTTCCTGCCTCTCCCAACAACAACCGAGATGGAATGGCCCTCTGGGCACCTGATCTCAGACACCTCCATGATGAAATTATGTTCATTTGTATGAAGGTTGTCTTATTTATTCTACATAGAATCAGAAGAAAATTGTTTGCATTTGATCACATAAGAGGAAGAATATATGACGGCACTTTTTAACCCGTGTGTGTACTTGTTAAAGCCTGCAAAATAATAAAACATTTATATAAATGAACATTTGAAAATATTTAGGCAAAAACTAACGTTCTTACAAATTTTCTTATTTTTAAAAAATGTTTTATTTTTTCCTCCTCTATGCGCCTGCCACCTACAATTTTGTAAGTTCTTGTAATAAAATAACTCATTATTACTTCATTTTTTAAAAAGGGAAAAATACGCAAGGTTGTGTCTATGAAAATCAGATCAACAACAGTTATATTTTTGTAAAACTGGTTAAAAATTAGTCTATTTAAGCTAATATGTCTAAACTATAACTCTTTTAAAACTACAAACAAGAATAAAATTAAATTCAAATCAAATTTATATAAAATTTTGTGGTTGGATTGCATTTTTTAAAATAATAAATTAGACTCAAAGTTTGGTGACATAGGATATTGATTTAATTGCTTCAATGCCATTAAATTGATAATATTTCTCTTATAGGATGTTATTGATGCAGGCAATAGTGCAACTGCTGAACGCTTTGTGGATCTTCTTTTGCCCATTCTTCTCGACCATCTTCATTTTCCTGACCACACACTAGAAGATCCGTTGGCAAAGAAAAAATGTGAACGAATGATCAAGACTATTGATATCTTGATAAATATCCTTGCAAATTTTTGTTATTGAAGATTGCAAGAAAAATCATACATTTTAAATAAGATAAATATATTTTAATTACATAAAGCTTAAAAACAAATTCTCTGTTGGATAACAATGCAAAAAGGAAAAAAAGATTTAAGAAAAAATAAAGACACACATCTAGATAATTTTAAAACAGATTAGGACAGTTAAACCTTTTTCAAAAATGTTTAAACATTTTTCTTAGTGTTTTATATAGAAAATGCATATATAATAATGCATCACTAATTGACACTTAATAACTAAATGAATAGATTTCTTGATGTTTACTTATTTTCCTTTCATTGTCTGGATTTTTGTTGCATGACACCTTATATATCTACCAGAAATATTTGCTATTATAAATTTATAATGTTCAACAGAAATTAAGAAAAAAAAGACTATAATAAAATTATAAGTTATTATTTGACTTATTTGGGAATTGTGGAAAAATACAGAAGAACATTCTTCATTTGCCAGTTATTGTGGGCATTGCTTGAAGATTCCCAAGTTTTTAACAAGTGACTTCGAATTAGATTTATTATCCAGTTTAGACTTTTATTTTGCATCAGTAGGGAGTTTTACTTACAGGCAATCCTCATTTACTGATCACAATTGGGACCAGCAATTCTGTCACTAAATGCCATGATGGCTAAGTAAAAAAATCAGGGGACTTACAACTTTACATCTGCTTTTGACACTAAGCAAATTCCTGCAGTCATCAAGCAAGATATCATGGAATAGCAACTTGCAATTTCCCTTCCATGTTCTCCATGAATTCTGCTTGTTAGAAGCTGGTTGTGAAGCATGTAGATAGCACTCATGCTATTTACATGTAAGATATGAGGGTTGATTGCAAAGCTGTTTTTTTTCCCTAACCAGAAGAGAATATATGTAGCTCAAGGTTGAACTGTGAAGCCCTTGATGTTTCTGAGTTTGGTTGTTTGTTTACAGATGATGTATGGAATTTGTTAACTCCTCCTTTCTTTTTCTCTAATCATCAAAACTTTGAGAGGTTGTTAAACAAAGCAATCAGTAAGTGAGGAATATAACAGTATTCGTTAGTGAATTTGACCATAAATTGAATATTTCAGAAAAACAGAGTCCTTAACAGAACGTACCTCTTTGTGCAGATGATATGCTGAAAATGCATGTCATTAAAGTTTTAACAGCTAGCAAGTGTGCTACTTTAATAGAACACCAATTAACTTCTAATGGAATTGATTTTAGTTTTGGGACAAAATTTATGGACTGTGAATTGAGGTAAGCACAACCTAATGTTTTTAATCATTTTTATTTTTTCCAGCTTTGTATTTCAAAAGAATAAATTGAAATTTTGTGGGGACTAGTCCCTATTATTATGAGTTGTGGTGGTTCAGTGGTTAGAATACAATACTGCAGTCTTCTGCTGACTGCAATTTGGCAGTTTGAATCTCATCTCATCTCAGTCTTCCATCCTTCGAGGTCAGTAAAATGAAGATTCAAATATGCTGACTCTGTAAATCGCTCAGATAGGGGTGTAAAACACTGTGAAGCAATATATAAGTCTAAGTGCTATTGCTATTATATTTTTGTGAAGCACAGTATAGCTAACAAACTCTCCCTATTATTCATAGCCTGTGGTTCTATTTTAGCTGGAATTTAATGTATAAATATGTGATTGTAATAATTCAACAATTACTGTTTTTTAACTTTGGCATTCTTTTTTCATCAAGTTAAAAATACAAAGTTTTTCACCGTACTATTGAATTGTAACAGGCTCTTATTATAAACATAACAGTTTGCACTCCAGAGTTTAGAGCAGTGTTGGCAAACCATTTCAGCACTGAGTGCTGAAACGGGAGTGTGTGCGCGCTGGAAGAAAAACAAATAACCTTCCCAGTTTCTGGTGCGCAGGCGCACACAAAAATCAGCTGTCTGGTGTGCAGGTGCTGCACACCACTTTGCCTTTCAGGGGTCCTTGCACCTCCCTGCCTGCCCTCCTGGTCCTCGTCAGGGTGGTGGGACATCACTGACAACCAGTTCGACAGCCCCGGACAGGGAATGTTGGGCGGGGAATGCCGCCACCCTCCGCTAGAAAGCCAGAATCGCTTCCTGGCCTTGGAGGTAAGGAGAGTTGGTGTTCCTGGGGCTCGGCTTGGGGGGCCAACAGAAGCCCCCGCTTATCCCTTGGCTTGGGGAAGAGAGCCAGCAGAGCACTCCCCCCCATATCCCTCGGTGCATTCCCGCTTCCTGGCTGGCCCGGCACACCTCTTACCCCTTGGCGGCATCTCCATTCTGCAGTCTCCTCCAGCCCTCCTGGGGAAAGTTGCCTCCCCGACAGTGGCTCCTTCTTTTTGTCCTGGCTGTTCCAGCATCCTGGCCGGAAGCGGCAGTGTGAGAAACCACAGCTCCCTTGCCCCTTGTGGTAGCAGGAGTAGTGGGTGGGGTGGCTGGCCAGCCCGCCAGCAAATGCTGCCCCATGCACACCAGGCGGCTACTCTTTTGATTTCTGGCTGTCCCAAGCACGTGAAGACCAGATGGCCAGTGCGCCAGAACCCGGAAGCAACGGGCAACAGCTCATGTGCCTGGAGAGATGGCTCTGTTTGCCATTTCCGGCAAGCGTGCCATAGGTTCGCATCACGGGTTTAAAGTATTCCTAAATAGACCCCAATAACCATGGAATTATGTGTGACAGTCCCACATCAGTATTCAAAAGAAAGTCTAAATAGAAGTACAAGTATATATTCATTTAAACATAAATGAATGAACTCATGCAAAAATAAGGAACTCTATTTTATCAAAGGTTATTCAAATGTAACCTTATTCCTGATTTTTCTGCTCAGCATGGGAATAGTATGTGGAGCAAAAATGTCGCTGTACCTGTTCACATGTATAAACAAGGCAACTAAAGGTTCTGTTCAAGATCAGCTTTTTCCCTCTCTTCTGAAACATGAGTCCAATTGAAAGCGTGGCAGTATTTCAAACCTTTGAGTCACATATTTTCCCATTGATCCATCTATCTGTAGTTTGGCAGTTCAAATCTCCCCAGGCTCAAGGGTGACTCAGCCTCCCATCCTTCTGAGGTTGGTAAAATGAGAATCCAGATTGTTGGGGACAATATGCTGACTCTGTAAACTGCTTAGAGAGGGCTGTAAAGCATTTTGAAGTGGTATATAACTCTAAGTGTTCTTGCTATATATTATAACCAAAATTTCTAGACTACATTATTATCATTAAACTGTTCTTCCTGTTTCAAACTTCCACAAAAGTTTATACATTTTTGCAATTACGTGTTCATCATCACTACACAATGGTACTTCAAATTCTACCTTATTTTGCCCCTAACCGTGTCTTTATTTTTTTAACCTTCTTGATAACTGCAGATAGAAAGCCTATATCCTTCTGCCAGTACTTGGTCTCTTGTAAAAGTAATAATTTTAATTTTAAATGCTTATTCATTATAAAATGTTCTCTTAACATTTTTAGCAAACTTGCTGCTGATCTAATCTTAAAAACACTGGATCTGATGAGTAAGCTTAAGCAGCTGGTTCCTAACATGGAAGTCAGTTTTTACAAAGTTCTTCAGGTACAAAGTTTTAAATATTTATATTAATCACTTTAAAAATGATACATGTCATTCTGATCATTTTCTAACAGTGACTATTAGACTTATCAAACAAACCTACATTATGTTTTAAAAACATAAGTATCACCTGGAGAGATGAAAAAGGGCTGGAAGGAAGTGATGCCAAAAATTTATCACTTGTACTATTTGTGCAAAACTGTGTAAACCACTGCTGGCTGTTTTGAAAAAGAAACGTTTTTTTTAAACTAACAAGTGCTGTATATCTAGGACCAACGCTTGGTTACCCCTTTGGCTTTGGCTTTAACATCAGACCACAGGGAACAAGTTCAAGCAGGACTTAGAATATTATTTGAAGCAGCCCCGTTGCCAGATTTTCCTGCCATAGTGTAAGTTTCCTATAGTTTTTTTTTAATTGTCTTTCATAAAAATGTTTTTAAAAATCTACCTTGAGACCCTGCCATTATTTCACATTTTGATCTTATTCTATAAGACACACACTTTCCCACTGATATCGCCTTTTGTGTGTGATGCTTTTATTAGGCTTGGTGAAAGTATTGCAGCCAATAATGCTTACAGACAACAGGAATCTGAGCATGTCTCTAAAAGAAGTCACCTGCAAGCATCCATGACTTCTGTAAATTCAGTAAAATCCTCTAATGTTTGCCATCCCAATGATGGTGATGCTGCAACTTTCAACATTCAAGACCTGATTCAAAAACTCCAATCTGGCTTGGAGGTTAGTGCTTTTAACACAAACATGAAAACATTTTTGTGCTGATATAAAATTAAACCGCAGTACAGTGAATCTACAGTACTCAGAAACTTAGACAAATTCTGCTAAATATATGTGAAGGAAATGAAGTAAATTGATTTTGTAAAACAATAAATATGAAGCCTTGTTCATAACTACAGTGCCTTAAAATCAATATGCTATAGAATCAATTAATATGGAAATAAATGGATTTTCATTTGTTCTGTTTTGATACACATTAGTTATAGGAACCCAGAAAATTTTGTTTTGTAATACTGCAATAATTACATTAATACCATTAATACCCGGGTTATGTATGATGTCACTTTATGAACAGAACTTGTGTAGTCATTCCTCATATCAAGTTTTTTATTTATCCATATAGGTACAATTTTGAATTAAGATTTGCATATTGCTTTAGCTTATATTATGAACATTTCCAACAGATGAAGGAATCAGTCACAGACATCAGGGTATCTGAAATAATAGAAGTATATGAACAGAAACTGTCTGCATTGGCAGTGAGTATATTTAATAAGACTTTTATTCATGTGTATGCTCTGAATGTGCAGTTCATTTTGCAATAATTTTCTTTTTAGTCCAAGGAAACAAGGTTGCAGGACCTTTTGGAAGCAAAGGCATTAGCTCTTTCTCAAGCTGATAGACTTATTGCCCAGTATCGTTGCCAGAGAGCTCAAGCTGAATCTGAGGTGGGTAAAGCAGAATTATCATATAAGGATTCATTTATTATGTACGTACATTTGTCAATACAAAATTGCTCATGTAATCTGCCTTGTTTTGTATTTGAAAATAAACTCTAGATTATATATTTCACTTACTTGGCACTATCCTTTTATGCTTGTAGATATTGTACATCTGCAAATTATGCTTTAAAGGCTAATTTGCTGTCTGAGTTCTTGGAATTTAAAAGCCTTAAGTGCTGGTTTAGTATTAGCATGGTTCATTGGTCTAGTGTCCTAACATTTCATTCACACAATGTAACTGTCATTTTGCACAAATTCCAAAAGGCTAGGACGCTTGCTTCAATACTGAAGGATACAGAAAGAAAAAATGAAGATCTGGAATCACTATTGAAAGCACAGCAGACAGAATCTGAACGGGCACAAAGTGATATTGAACAACTATTTCAGCATAATCGGAAACTGCAAACAATAGCAGAAGAATATGAGATACTGAAAAGATCTTCCATTGATCTGCTTCAAAAGTAAGATACAACCCTGCTAGGCATTTCTCCATAGGAAAAAAAAAGGAGAGAGATTACATGCAGACTATATATAATTGTTGATATCATAAAAAAGGATAAATATGGAGATTTTATTTTTAATTGAAAAATAGAATGCCGGCTCTATAATTAAAGAAACATTGCTATGGTCCAACCAATCCAGTTATATCTAGCATTATAAATACTTTGCTTAAAGAACAATATTGGATCCTTTTGGTATATGATCAATTTCAATAAAATTATTTTATCTTAGATAAAGTAACTAGTATGTATGTATGTATATATGTATGTATGTATGTATCATAATTTCAGAAGCATCCACATAAGACCACACATAAGATTGAAAAAGTATTTTGCCATGGAACCCATGTGAACTTCATTTGATACTTACAAGTAGTCCTTGACTTATTGTCATTCATTCAGTAACTATTCAAAATTACAGTGGTGTTAAATGAAGTCATTACAACTGATCCCTGAAGTTGTACCTGTGGAGAGCCTCCATGTTAAATGATTGCAATCTGGACACTCTGATCTCTTGAGGGCTGGCTGGAAAAGCTCCATTCCAAAATCCAAGCAGAGTTATGGCATGGGGCATTTTCAACCAAACCCCAGATCCAGTTCCAGATCTTGTCTCTGAAGCTGCCTCAAAAAGCTTCATGCCAAAACCTGAGCAGAATTTTCAGCCACAGAATGGAAATGCTTCAGAAGCCTCTTGATTCTGGGACTAAACATCCAAGTGGTTCTGAAGCCCTTGAAGACTCTCCCCAACACTTCCATGCAGCCTCTTGCAGCAAGGTCTGGGGCTTGCAGCTTCCTTCTGGCTTTCCCCTCTACATTGATTGTGTGAAGCTGGCAGGAAATTGTCTCTCCTAATAACTGGAACTGTCACTTAATGATGGCAGCCAGGTTTACCTTTATTGTCATTGCTATGCAAAGTAGTTTGCACTTTATGATCACATCTTCTTAGTGATGGCAATCCTGATTCCAATTGCCCTAATATGTCTAGGACTACCTGTAAGTGCCAACAGTTCCTCAGTGGGATGAATAAAATTGGGTAGTATCCTTCCTTTCACTGCATGGGCTGAAAAAATGCTGTCCAAGAAAGAGGTTTCTGCTCTTCAAGTGTTGGTTGACATTTATCAGATGCAAAATTTAGATAGTAAGGGCATGTAAGTTTTGTCAAATATTTTAAATGTAAATGCAATACCTAGCTGTTGCTGAGCTTTTAAATAAAACATTAATATAAAATTTGGACAAATTGGAAGTTCAGAAGCCAATAGCTAAATTGAACCCTTTGCTAATCTTATTCTACACAGGTATGAGCAAGAAAGTCATTTCATAAGATCATGTTACTCATTTGTGAAAACAACGTTTGGCTAGCAAACTGCAAAATTAGGTCTTAATGTTTAATCTTACCCATGAATCATTTCAGTTTGTTTTGTTTTTTTTACTGTTTCTTAGTTGTGGGAACTTTTTTATCATACTCTCTAATAGGTAAGGCAAAATGATAGAAATAGAAGCAACTGAAACCACAAGTTTTGCAAAAAATCTTTCCCCCCAAATTAAAAAAACCACCAAAGAATGAACAAAACTCTAAGAGAGAAAATGCCTGATTGAAGCAATGTAAAAAACATCTTAAGAGTTCACAAGGTTATTTGGAAATTGGGAAGTATCTTGGTGAATAGCTTGTTTATCTGTAGATCTCAAAAGACAATTTGTATAAGTAAAAATATAAGTAAAAATTAACTGCAGATGTTTCTTGTTGATAGATCGGATTCTGTTGTCTCTTTTATTACTAGAAAATAAGTTTATTGCTTATTGTTCAAAAATCATATTTATGTTCCATGCAAGCTGCATAGAGCTTAAAGATTTGTCATGCAATTAATTGGTGACAAGATTTTTTTTTAAAACAATGTGTACTCTTTGATCAGAATTCTTCATGGAATATGTTTCAGTGCTGAAAGTTGAATTGAAAGTGTTAAATACACAATTCCAAAAACAAAAAGAGGATAAATATTTTGAATTTGATAGGAGGTTCTAATATATACCAATATAAAACAAGATTTGTAGCTCAGGGTTGAACTAACGTTTTTGTTGCACTGATAATATTACCTAGTTCGGTAATGAAACATTTGCAAGAAAACAAGCAAACTCAGAGAACACCAAGGACCCCACACTTTAATATATGTTATCAAATATTACATTATGAAAATTACATAGCATTCACTCCTTTTAATTGTAATAATTTGAAAATTTTAGGCATGAAACAATTGAAAAGCAGTATAATAATCTTCAGGGAATGTGTAATTCATTGAATAAACAACTTGAGACCCTTAAAAGAGTGAATGAATCGCTAAAGCAACAGAATGAAAAGTAAGTTAAGTTCTTTTGTAAAATTTAAAGAAAGCTACATTTAAATTAAATGGTTTTGTTGAAAGAAAAGTTGTATAGATTTTTTTTTTGTCAAACAGCCCTGATAAAGATTATTCAGTAATTGGGGACAAATGATTATTAGTAAAATTAAAATTATTTTTAAATAAAAATATTTTTGAATGTATTTCCTGTTGTTAAGATTCCCATGTTTATATTGTTGTATAATTTTGAGATCATATGTCTATTCCAATTGTACTATCTACTTTTTTTCTCACTTGTCACCCACACAAATTCAACTTTTTATCTGATTCATTTTTTTTTCTTAATTCCTGTTTTCAACATTGTTAAATAACATGAAAAGTTTCATTTGGGTCTGGGGTACTTCCCCCTGTTGAAAGTACATCATATGAAAACAAACTTTGATAACAAGTAAGGCTGTTGTTGGTATACATAGCTACAGTATGATACTTAGAGGCATATCACTATTTTTCATATTTATTTTAATACATGATATCTTATATTTATGCTTACCATTTCAGAACTGTTGCTCAGCTTCTCGAAACAGAAGAACATAGAAAAGAATTGAACAAACAGATCCATGAAAAAGATGGACAAATATCAAGTTAGTACTTATAAATGTATCAGCTTTTTCATACATATTGTTCATAAAGAAAGAGTAAAAAAATTCACGTGTTCCATTATTGCATATTTGTTGGGTTCTTCATGCTCCCTTAGCTTGATTGTTTTCTTGCAGACATTTCATTGCCAGGCTGTTTATATCATTACATATTTTATATCTGAAAAGCTGTAAACCTGCAATTCTATGTTCCCTTTTAAGACATCCCAAAGACAAGCAATATTTCAAAAACCTGTTTTCTAAATTGTGCAGAAGAATCTGCCTCTAATGCCTCTGGTATAAAGCATACAAGTTCTGCTCCCTCATTTTAGAAAGCCAAGCCAAAAAAAAATAAATAAAAAATAGACAAGTTGAATCCTAATCTGCTCTCTAAACAGGCTACTGGAACAGGAACTATTTTATTTCAAGCATTTATTAATGCTAGCGAGAAAACCTAGAAAAGCAAATGTTTTTTTAAAAATTTAGTGCTACTTCCTATCTTCTGCCCTGGCAACAGAAGGCCCTTAGAGCCTAGGAGAAGAAAATTCTTCTACTTTTAATTTGCATCGTTCTGTTCCTTTTCTTTACTGTATTTGTCAATGGTCAGTATTACACACGTTCCATGTTAAAAGTGCACCTGGTTCAGGATATAATGAAATTTTAACTTACTTAATAGGACCCTTGAATTGTTTTGCTTTTGAAATTGTACCTATACTCTGAATCAAAGCCAATATTACTGGTTGAGGGGGCCTGGGCTATCTTGCCAATTTGCCAATTCTGTTGTCTCTTTTATTACTAGAAAATAAGTTTATTGCTTATTGTTCAAAAATCGTATTTATGTTCCATGCAAGCTGCATAGAGCTTAAAGATTTGTCATGCAATTAATTGGTGACAAGATTTTTTTTGAAAACAATGTGTACTCTTTGATCAGAATTAAGTAAAGGAGTGAATGTTCTTTATCTTTCATAACCCATGAAAAGGGTAGCTAATATACAAATTAATCTGTCTGCATATGGAACTTCTCTCTGTTGACCTTTTAGTCAGATGTGGCAGCTGGTACACTTAAAATGACACAAGGTAGAGCAGAGGCCTGTCAAAGGAAACTGCTAATGCCACCCCCACAGTGTCAGGGACTAAGCATAAGATAGGGCATTCCGCCCCCCCCCCCCATACCTGAGTGCCTACCACCAGGGCAGGATCCTGCCATTCCTACCTCCTGCTGCTAGATTTCTCTACCCCTGAGCTGTTTAGGATCTGGGTTTTGCCTAATTTAATTTAAACTATTTATAAGCCACCTGTTTATGTTTGACAAACAGCATATACCATGACAGCTAGTCCTTGAGTTACAACAATTTGTTTAGTGACCATTCAACAGCACTGAAAAAAGAGACTTATGACTGTTTTTCACACCTATGACTATAATAGCATCCTCATGGTCATGTGATCCAAATTCAGACTCTTGGCAACTGAGTCATATTTGTGATGGTTGCATAGTCCGGGGTCATGTGTTCCACCTTATGCGACCTTCTGACAAGCAAAGTCAACAGGAAAGCCAGATTCATTTAACAACTGTGTTACTAATTTAACAAGTGCAGTGATTCACTTAACAACTATGGAAAGAAAGGTCGTAGAATGGGGCAAAACTTACAACAGAATTTTGAGCTAAATTGCAATCATAAGTCGAGGACTACCTGTATATGGACTCACAATTAAAGGCTAAGAAAAACC
This sequence comes from Grayia smithii, assembly GCA_032468115.1. Lineage (NCBI taxonomy): Eukaryota > Metazoa > Chordata > Lepidosauria > Squamata > Grayiidae > Grayia > Grayia smithii. The sequence goes on from JANHFM010001113.1 coordinate 66,007, forward strand.
TTTGACAAACAGTATCTGTAATGCTGAAAGTGAAAGGTTATTTTCATTGGTAATGAATAGAAACAGAAATATCAGTTCACAAATCACAGCACAGATTTTTAACAATACCTCAAGACAATACTTTCTTCATTTGGCCAAATAACAGAGCTCTCATTATGAGTTAGAAACAGTAATTGTTTCTAGTAATTATATATATTGATATATATATATATATCAATATATATAAGATATATTGAGAAAATATGGCTACGCTAATTAATGTAAGTTGCTGAATTAACTAATGCAAGCAGTTTCTGTTGTTCAGAATACATTATTTATATGTACGGCAAATTAGGCAAAAAAAAAAAGTGAGTTCATATGTTCTACTGAGCTGGAATGTGATTTCTTTGGATTTGATTTAGTATCACTTGGCATTTTGGTTTATTAAAGAAGCCATGGTTAAGTGGTGGCTAAATGCAATATTAAATTTAGCTATTACACTTTGTTTCTTAAAATCCCCATTTCAAGTATGTTTTTGCATTAAACTGAAAAATGCATCTTTATTAGGACAAATGCTGAGGACTGTAAAATGTAAGTGGTCAATGTTCAGCAGATGGCAGTGCTGCACAATTCATGCAATGATAGTTGTGGGAAAGTATTAGTGTCCAAAAGTTTTGGAGTAAACCACTTTGAGGAAAAAACTTTTTTTCTTACATATTTTTCAAAAGATTTACAACAGAAGATAAAAGTTCAAGAAGAAAAACTAAAAACCAGACAGAAGGAAAAAATAGATATGGAGGACAAAATGGACATTCTTAGAAAAGAGCTAAGTAAAACTGAACAGGCAAGAAAAGAACTGAGTATTAAGGTAAGTTGTTTATTTATTTATTATGATTATTTGTGTGCTGCCACTTCTTGTAATTCTAGGGAACATAGAATAAATTCATTGTCGGTATGTATACATATTGAGGAAAATAAAATTAAAAATGGATAGAGATTGCAAATATAGCTAGAGATATATTGAATTAAATGAGATACACTTTCGAGTAAATAAGACTTCTTAAGAGTCATAAAAATAATAGACATTAAACAACTTACATCCATATATAATGCCTTAGAAACCTAATCTGAAGTGCGTGTGTGTTTCTTTTTTATTTCTAATAATCAGGAAAAACATGAATTTTCTTAGATGTTTATATGTAAAAGACTAAAGAGATTTATTTGTGATTGTTGATTTATGATTTATTGGTTTTGTGGCTGTAAGTTGTCCAGAGTTGCTTAAGGTAGGTAGCCATATAAATCTTATAAACAGTGGTGAAATCCAATTTTTTTTACTACCGATTCTGTGGGTGTGGCTTGGTGGGCATGGCAGGGCAAGGATACTGCAAAATCTCCATTCCCACCCCACTCTGGGGCCAGCCAGAAGTGGTATTTGCCGGTGCTCCGAACTGCTCAAAATTTCTGCTACCGGTTCTCCAGAACCTGTCAGAACCTGCTGGATTTCACCCCTGCTTTTAAATAAATAAATAACATTTAGACTTTCACTTCAAACCTTTGCATATAAGGTAGGGAATCAGTTAAGCTTTTTCTAATTTTAAATTACAACTGGTTTGATTTTATTCTGATCCAAACTACACCAGATACATCACTGTTTAAATAACTTTGGTATGGTAACAGTGTGCACTGGTGATAAGGTAACCTGTAGTATGACTTCACTGTTATTTGAATTTACAGAAAGCAGAACCTTGATCAAAGCTTTTTTTTCCCTGTCTCTTTATGTATATTAAATGGATTCTCTGAAATTTGGATGATTATAATTTATCAATTGAAACATCTTCCAAAATATACTTAGCACAATCAATAATTAACAACCACTTCAAAATATGTATTATGAGTTATTGTCTAATTGCCAACTGGTTTGTCAGTTTAGATGTTCTAAGTAATTGCTGTTCCCTATAGTGTGGAACTTATTGGATTTTGATTTCACCAGTGTGAACAGAGAATGCATATTTGCATGTTTGTTAGCTATATTAAATAGTGTATAATATGTATTTTCAGGCATCTTCTTTGGAAGTTCAGAAGTCACAGTTGGAAGGACGACTAGAAGAAAAGGAGGCTTTAATCAAGCTTCAGCAAGAAGAACTAAACAAACATTCTCATATGATTGCAATGATTCATAGTTTAAGTGGTGGTAAACTAAATGCAGAAACAGTTAATCTTAGTTTATAGAGCAGATTTTCATGCAATTAATGTCATTTTATGTTTTGTTATGAAAAACATTTTAGGTAACTTTCCTTGAAGATATTGTGGCTTTTATGAATAGTAGGCTACATTCTATTCATTTTGACACTAATATCTATATCACTATTGGTTGCCTTGTTTATGAATTTAACAAGGACTAAATATAATTTTAGAAAACAAGTAAAAAGCCATTTAATGCCCAAACTATCAATATGATAGGTTTATTTAAGTTAGTATTTCTACTCTTAAACTGATTTTACAAAAGCTTTCATTTGCTTGTATGCAAAATGTTGTAGCTGAAATCTTGTTGGTTAACCTATACATTCAAAATGAAAGTATGCAAATATATATATATATATATATTATGTAGAAAAACATTTTAAGCCTTATATTACAATACAAATATACATTAATGAATTGAACATTTAAAAGAGTTCTGAATTCCC
>JANHFM010001113.1:86384-97340 GCA_032468115.1 Grayia smithii
TAAATGGTACTTATGGTTGGATAATAGACTCAAAAGATGTTAGAATTTGTTTTTATGTACTTTGTAATTGATGTTTTCTGTTATATTTGCTCACCGTGGTAAATATTTTTTTATTATTTTTGTTGTTTTTGTATGGATTAAAATTAAATAAGAAATATAAAGAAAAAAATAATTAAAAAAAGAATACTTTTGAGGGCAAAATGGCACAGAAACAAGAAATGTCTATAGCTCCAAATTGTTGGCTTGGGTTGGTTCATTAAAAACTTTACTGTGTGGCTCTGGAAAGTCCACAGTACAATGTATGTCTCACAGAAATGTGTGCCTTTTGTTTGTGTAATGAGAGTTTTTTGTACAGGCTAATGGGAATTTTCAAACACCAACAATAAAAAAGATGCAGCTATGATATGTGGGATGCTGAGTCAATACTAGAAGAAAGAAAAGCTTTCAATCAGGATGTTGATGCTTGTTAACACTTCTCAAAACCCACAGCAGAATATTGCTTTTTTATACTGCTTGGTGGTCTGAAATGTAGTATGTGACTGTCAACATATCCCGCATAGTTTTGACAACCTAGCCAAGATGGATTTCAACTTCAAGGTTATTTTCTGATAGGAAAATAAAATGAATATTTAGATTTCTTGTTTCGCTTTACTTTGTTTCATGTTAATTTACACCATGGATGGAAAAGCTGTGATTCTTTAACTGTTGGGGAACCACAATTCACAACCTTTTTCATTGAAGTCATCTCAGCTGTAGCTGCTGGAGTTTAGAGTTAACATCTAGAGAACTACCATATACATTTATAAGATAGCCCTGTGGAAAAGTTGTGATATATCAGTTTTGTAACTCTAAACATTTTTATTTTCAAAGAATTAAAAAGTCCATTGTATTTCCAGTGGGAAAAGAAATCGTGATTGATCTTACTGATGTATGAATACTATGTTTCTTTCTACTATGTAGAAAGATGGTGTCTTGTTTTTCTTATAACAATATTATAATTGCCTACAGCAATTGTGTGCAGCTGTTGATTGATAACTACAGATTAAAAAATCATTTAAATTATAAATAATAGAATCTAAAAGCTTGAGAGGGACTCTGAAGCATCTCCATAATTTGTGCCTGAAGTATAATTTTTGCTCTAACAAAAAGTAATCACTTAATATAAAAAGTAATTGTTAAGTCCCAGCCGGAGCCACAACCGTGTCCTGATTGGATGGCGTATCCGGCGGGAAGTTCAGAGGACCCGATTGGGCGAGAGGCTAGAGACCAACCGATATAAAAGGCATCGCAAGAACACCTGCTCTCTCTCTCTCGCCCTCCGATATGAACCGCAATTACCTTCAGTTCAGGGGGGACCGTTAGGAGCGGGGTCGCGCATTCTTGCATTAATAAAGCATAGTTGTTTGAAGTCGTCTCCTGTGTGCTTCCGGCGAATACACAACAGTAATCATTAAATCTCTTTAATCCATTTTATACATATAAGTTTAGCAAATGTAGTTTTTGGAGCACAGCCTTTGCACACTACTCAAAAATCTGTTTTTGAGGGCATCGTGGTATGAACGCCATCTGAACATGGTAAGCACCCTGTATTAATCTCAATTATTCTCTACTGTCCCTAATATTTTCTTATTAAGAAACCTAGCATAATGTGTCCTCACTTGTGAAAACTCAAATCTTCCGCAGAGTTCAGTTTTTCAACTATTTACTTCTGCTGGAATCATTTAGCAGGCAGACTGTTCATTTTTATTTGCCTTGCTAAAAATAGTGAATACTTCTTGTCTAGATAGGAACAGAATAACTAACCTAAGCTGCTTCCTTTGCAAGTTATTCACACTAGCAAGTTATTTGCAGTCACATCTGTGTTCCTTAATGCTAGACATCTTAACTTATTTTCATTCAAATAGGAATGGGCATTCAGTATGTACATGAATGTAAAAGCATTTAAGGATCCAGTGAAATTCATTTCCCTTAAATAGGATTCTAGCTGAGGAATCATTTTACTTGAAAGGATATTGAAGAAGACACATTCCAAAATAGCTATTGACTCCACTTTGTTTCCAGACACAAAATTCAGTTAGTTCCTTACAACCTATTTAGTTCTTAACAGCCAATATGTCTGGGACACTGTTTTCACTTGAACCATCCCCTTCACATGGGTTTGCCAAAGAGACCTCTTACCAAGTTCTACTTCCTACAAAAAGGCAGCACTTGGCTACTGAAGTCGTTTCCATGATGGCATCCTACATTTGAAAACATCTTTTCTGAAAAATAATATTGATAAGAAACATTTTGTCTTTTCAGTTTTTTGTTTATTTATTTGTAAAATTTATAGGCCGCCCATCTTACCCCAAGTAACTTACAATCATAACCATCTTACCTCAAGTGGCTTAAAAATATTTCTCCTCACTGATTAATGTTTTAATGAAGTTGTTTGTTGCAGTGATCAGATGTTGAAAGTTTTTTTCAGTAGATGGAGATTCCAACAAGAAAAAAGTACAAGTTACCTGATAAACCTGATACCTGTATTCTTTTAATACAATTATAAAAGGAGAATCTCTTACTTCCTTTTTGGCATTCAACATCTGCATATGTAGAAGAGTGAGCTATCCCCATGTATACAACTTGTGATTTACCTCTTTTTATGTATGCATATTTTCTCCTGTGCATACAACCTTAGTATTTACACTAGAAAAAATCATGACTTGACATGATGAAAAGTGCTTCCAGATGATTGGCAGGAGTTGATATCATCAACTGATCGGCAGGAGGTTTAATTGACTTTCCTAAACCATGCATTCCAAGGTGTGAATTAGGGAGTTTCCGAAAGATGCAGCCTGCGTGAATAAAATGCTGTCATTTTTCACTGTGATGTTAACAAGTATGCTGGAGCCCAGGGGATTAAATGAAATAAGATCTCCAAATGAATGAAGCAAGTTCAATTGCCTTCCTAACCCTAGTTTGGCTCCATGCTTTTCTCTCATTAATTAAGCCAGACCAGGTTAATATTATTCACTGAAACAAGTTAAAAATAATCTGGCCAGCTACTACAAATATTTCTCTGATGCCAGTTTGAATTTTGATAGTGACTAACACATTATTAGCAGCCTTAGTTTGCAATTTGTTTGGTGTGGCATAGTGGGTAGTAAAACTGTTCAGTGCCCAAATATTCTCCCTGACTATTAAATATACTGTAGATGGCAAGAAGTGTACATCCATTCCATCCCCCCCTTTCTCTCCCTCCTATAACTTATCACAGGACTATAAACCTTCATGTCCCAAATTTAGTATTTTGACAAGCCCTTTGCATGATTGTCTTGCAGTTGAAATAAGGTTTGTGTTTATGGGTAGGTTTATTTTATTATATTTTGCTTTTAATTTGATCAGCAATACATCTTTGTATTTACTTTGTAAATTTTACTTTGCTTAATAAAGAGTTAGAATTCAAACTAATTAATAAACCCCTCTCCTTAAAATGCCACATACTTTGAAATGAGCCTTCTTCCCCCACCCTTCCCAACTTCTTCTAGGACCAGCAGCCAAATTTAGAAACAAGGGAAACTATTGATGCCTTTTACGTCGCTATCATCAATGACCTTGGTGAAAGATGTATAAAAGCCAGGAACAGTAGAATCTCCTTAGTTGGTCCTTTTCTTGCCAGGGTAGGTATTAACCTCTCTTCCTTCTGAAGATATATATGTGTATATTTTGAGCCTGGTGTGCTATAAAGTTTGATTGGTATTGTATGTTTTTCTGCTAAGATTTGAAGTTTTAGTTTTGCTAGCCACATAAACAGAGAATATTGTTTTAGTAGCACTGGGATACTGCCAATAATGTATAGATTAGATGCATTAAATACTTGGTGTTTTGAAAGGAGATTGGGATCTGTGTTATATTAAAGATGGACTGATAAATTTTAGTCTTATTTTCTATTTTTTCCAACTATCATTGGAACTCATTCTGTGATACAGTTTAAACAGATTGCAGATTGAGATTAAGTCAGAACTGAGCTGGAATTCTTTAGAAATAAATAGTTTAAACCAATTCTTATTGCAGACAAGAAAATATTGATCATTGCAGTGGTGTACAGCTATTTATTGGGATTTTTCTTTGGTTTGTAGTCTTCCTGTTTTTATTTGTAATACTCTTTAACTCTCCAATATTTCATTTTTTTAAAAAAAATATAAGCATTATTTTATTTTCCTTTATTTTATTTTAATGAATCAATACTAATTTGCACCACAGATTAGAATTGCATTTCTTCCTACTTTTAACGTTATTTAGTATTTCTGTCCAATGCTTGTTTAGCCCAGGAATTACATCCTAATGCATAGCACATTATGAGACCTTTCTGAAATTAGTCTAATACTTGAAGACTATGGAATATCTCAACAGATGAGAAAAAGATGACGAAAAGATTATTCCTATTATTTCCAACCTTAATAGCTGAAAATTCATAAAGATTACTCAGACTTTCCGTTTTGGGATAAAAATCTTGATACAGTGATCCTTATTAATAAACATATAAAAGAAACACTGGGGAGATTTTTTGTCACTGATAATATGAAATTACAAGCAGAGTTCAATTTCATTCAATGTAGTTTTCAGTGAATGAGACATATGTTGTACACAAAAGGAACTTCTTACCTTCCATTTTTTTTAACCAAGGCTTTCTTTTTGATCAATCTTATAAGTTTGTACAAAATGATAGAATTACCAACAAGAAGGTATTATGTCAGATGTATAAACATCAAGAGCACAAATAAGAACTAATGTTCATTATTTTTTTGAATGTCTAGTTTTAAGAGGAACTAATCAGGGATGGCTATTATCATCCCTCTGTTTAATTTATTTACAAAATAATTAACATTAGCAACATCCACAAAGTAATATAAAGGTCAAAAAGCATTTCTTAAATTTCTCACTCCTTATTCTTTCAAACCTAATACATTTGGATAATTGTATTAAAAAAAAGGCTTCAAAGGTTTTGCAAAATTACGAGTCCTATCAATTATTTAAAAACTATAAAAAGCAGGGTTATATATAGGATAGAGTGTACAGTATATACGGTATATGTATAACTGTATATCTGACCTTATGGAAAAAGAAGGGCCTATCTGGAACAAATGCCTTTAATAAAGATTTAGTAAGTTAAAGCACGCAGGTGAGACACACTACTAATCTATAAAGTATCATGGCTACTTTGGTCTCAGCTAAATTCATGATATGAGCAAAGAGGATACTAGAGCTTATAAACCCATGCTTTTGAGAAAATAATAATCATTCTTCACAAGCCAAAAGTTTAATATAATAAATTTATTCATATTTGTTATATTTATAGGTAACCCTACACCAGGTTTCAGACAAGTTTAGGAATCAGATTTAGGCAAGGCATTGGATGGTGCCATATGACACTCTTATATATTTCAAGGCAGGAATGATATTGTAAGACCTTACATTTATTTTATTTAATTCCTATAGGAATCCTATATAAAATATATAATTATAGAATAGGTGATGGTGGGTTATAATAAAACAGGCTCTGTTCCATTTTAGGTGGGAATGCAGTAAACTGTCAACATTTTGAGGGAAATCTTTGACAAAATAATAGCAATAACTAAACAAGGTGTTCCTACCAAATTTAAACATATTATATACAGTATATTTGATGGATCTTACAAAGCAAAAAACATATTGTTTCCTGCTTCTAGCAGCAAAGTTAATTTTTGTGGCTATTGAACTATTTTTGCTTGAAAAATGATTTAATAAGATTTGATCTATTGCTCAAGTCTATTGCTTGAGAAGTCAAAATAATTATTGTACAGAAATTGGCACAATTTTATTTGTTTTATAAATACCAAAATTAATACTCATCAAAATATGGAAAATTTAAATTTAAATGAGCTAACACAAGAATGTAGAAACTTTTATTTTGCACAATGAAACAATGTAATAATACTATTTTGAATGTTAGACATTTTATTTAGTAAGTCTTCTTTTGACTCATAATGACTTTTAATAAATAACAGAGCTTCCATTATTACTTTTATTTTTGAAATGTGCACAGCCCTAGTATTCATGTTTACTATAAAATAAACAAACAGTCTCCTGGCCTGGAAGATGAAGAATGAAAGAATGAATGAATGAATGAATGAATGAATGAATGAATGAATGATGTGATCCTGTTGATACCAACATTCATTTATAATGGAGAAAAATAATATATTGCAGTATCACTTTTATTCAAATTCATAGTTAGAATCCAATGTGAGTTTCTAAATCCAAGTTATCTTTAAATTCAAACTTTGAGGAAAAAATAAGCAATATGCACTGAGGCTAGCTCATTTTGTATCATAAGTCTTCTCATATTTGAGCATTCTCAGAACCTGTAACAGTTTATGGTCCTATTTAATCTTTTGTCTGTTTCCCCTTTATGAAAAAATTCTAGCAAAATGTTACAAGATTTCTGTGTTCACTGCGGGAAAAGGGAATGCTATTTCTTGGTTTTTGTAATCCATTCAGACAGCAGTAATAATTAGAAATTATAATGGGGCATGAGCAATTATATGCTAAATGTCACAATATCTCCAAGGAATTTTTCCATTCACTCCATAAGAAATCTGAAGAACAAAAGGTATTTGATTTTCTAAATTTCAGATATGCTTTATTTTATTTGCTTTATCAATTTATATAACTGCTCACACAATACAAAAGTGAGGGTGCATTCATCATTACAGTACAAAATAAATTCAGTAAAAGAAATTAATAAAAAAGACATAGAATATATAAACATACCAAGAACAGGGAAAGAATTTATCCAACAGTCATACTGCATATTGACAATATCAGCTCTTATTGAATAGACAGAAATAAAGGGTGAAATAGTAATGATCTAGAAAGCAAACCTCAAAAAAACCTTTAAATCATCCATGTATTTTTAAAAATCTATTAATTTTATATAGCCAAATGTGATTCTAGGCAGTATATTCTTATTCATCATAGTGTTTTTTTATATCAGAAGTTGTATTTGCTATCTGAAAATGTCATATTACCTAGGACCAATGCCACTGAATTCACTGGGAACTAGCTACAAATAAATCAGTTTAGATTGGATTTTTTATATATATATATATATTACTGAACAATATTCTGCCTGTTTCAGTTGTTTGTGACTAGTTGTTAGCTATATTGCTGTCAATCTGCATAAATACTTCTGAACGAAATGGTTTGATTCAATATGGCAACATTGTGTGTCAAAATCAGCCTTCCTTAACTCCTACAATCTCCAGCTGGCAGAATTAGTAAGCAATTATAAATTGTAGTACCAACATATTTGGAGGCACTAGGATGTGTTGGGAGTAAAACAGGAGTGGGAAGCTGAATTCTCCAGAGTGGGAGTATATCTCTTCAAGGTCAGCCAGATTGTCACATTGTAGCACAATAGTGGGACATAAATATCTTTAAAAAATTTATCAGCAAATTGTTGTGTATTAGGTACAAAATGGTGTCCATATCAGAAATAATGTTTCCAGAGAAGATTAAGTCTGATCATTATTTTTCTAATTCCCTAAAAATTTAATGCTGGGTAATATACATTGAAAATGTTCCAAATGAATCATTTGAGCCTAAAAAAAGGAGACTTGAAATAATAATAATCTGAATGTGTGTAGAATCAATTATGTGCACAATTAAATCAGTACTACTAAGCTATTGTGAGCAGTCCTATAGAAACCAGAACAAGAGAGACATTTAAATAATAAATAAATGCATGTGTTTGGAACTGGGGAACAATATTGCCCGTGGGCTTTATAGCATGCATTTATTAATTTAATTTAATTTAATTTAATTAATTTAATTTAATTATTCATTTATTAAATTTATATTATTTTAGAAGTTTCCTTTTGCTGCAGAAAATAAGCAGTGTGCTTCCAAATGTATTAATTAACTTGCTCAATGTATGGTCCACTTTTCCACTAAGAACAAAGTATAGTATTTGTGGTAAATTCTTCTCAGTATTCTTCCATAATAATAATAATTCCGCAAAGTAAATTGGCTAAAAGATAATGGTTAGCCCAAGGGCAACTGGTCAGCTTTCTTCCTGAAGAGGAAATTGAATCTGGATGTCACCAGCTGTCAGTCAGTATTTTAATTTAAAATTGTTATTTCAACCAAGAAGCATATTCCTTTTCTATGCTTTAGTGTCCTGCTACTTTAACAGGAATGATTTTTCTGATGCAAATGTATCTCTTAATCTCAAATATATGGATTTTCTCTTTATTTGTTCAGGGTCTATGTTTGGCTATGTTGGAGAATAGAATAGAATAGAATAGAATAGAATAGAATAGAATAGAATAGAATAGAATAGAATAGAAAGGGACTCTGTTATTCTATTGAAAAGTTGGAAAAAATGTTACCTACTTCTATTTGGACTACTCTGAGTTTGTCATTTTATCTTTATAGGCTAGCTTGCTTCATTTTTCTTTTGTGAGCATACATCCTTCACTTTGCTTGCCAAGATGATGGACATGTCGGAGTTCGGGGAAGCTGCACCTTTCCTCCGAAAAAGTGAGAAGGAAATCATGATGTTGCAGACAGTGGCCTTTGATGGTAAGATATAATGTGATTCTTCTGCCCATCATTTCTCCTAGACTGGTAAAGCAGATATCTGATCGGATACAATATAATTGAAAGTTCTGATATAAAAGGTTCATTGTAGGCCTGAACTTGGATTTTACCCATTTTGCTGTCCGGGAAAAAGTTATTCTGGTTGAATCACAGAATCAGTTATATCAGACAAAATTTATAATAGCAAATGAGGACTAATTATTTGTTGGTTTGTTTTATATTTAAATAAACTATCCTCTTTGAGGTGAAGAAAACATTTGGCTGGGAAATTCTGAAACTGAAGCTCACCCATCTTAAAATTGCCTTATCTGAATAGATTTGTAGGCATTACTTGACCTATGAAATGGGTTGAGCATTTAGAGAAAGCAAGCAGCCTAAATACTGCTAATAGAACATTATATACCGTAATATACAGCTGGTGCTGTTTTTTGACAATTTTAAGTATTTAGCATGCTTATATAATGACAAAAATGTTTTTCTTTTCAAGGAAAGAAGAAATGTTGGATTCCTGATGAAAAGAAAGCATATATTGAAGCAGAGATCAAAGAGAGTGGTGGTAGCAAAGTTACTGTAGAGACAACAGATGGGAAGGTAAGGAACCTTCTCTGCTTGATATGTCACAAGTGCAAGACCTACAAGACAGAGAAACAACAAGCCAGCATAAACAGGTGGCCCAGACAATAAGGTCAATTAATCCAAGACAAAAAAAAAATGCATATATAATTGGAGATTGCCTTTATATTTTTATGTCTTTCTGTCCATCCATCCATCCATCCATCCATCCATCCATCCATCCATCCAACCAACCAACATCCTTCAGTGTTGATGCCTGGTGAGTGTCTAGAGACAAGTCCCTATAATTTTCTTGGCAAGAAATTGCCTTCTTCACAGGGCTGAGAGAGAGTGATTGGTTAATTAGCTGAATCTGTGTGCCTAAAATGAGCCTAGAAGGGGAACGTTGGTCTTACCTGAATGTTCTTTTTCATCACGCTGCGGAGAGAGCTCAACAGTGGGTGTTAACTCCATTCATTGGCTAGTGACTGAGTTTTCCAGATATAAAAGCCCCTCCTTCTGCTGGAGCCTTCCACTTTAATTAACAAATGAACCGGAACAGTAATAACAGAACTGAGAACAGTAAGGAAACGAAGATAGAAAAAGCCCCAAACAGCCCGAAGCCCCGGGAGGGTTTGAGCTCTCTCCGCAGCGTGATGAAAAAGAACATTCAGGTAAGACCAACGTTCCCCTTTTCCATCACGCTGCTGCGAGAGCTCAACAGTGGGATATGCCCAAGCTAAGTATCCCTAGGGAGGGACAGAGGCTCGGGCGTCAGAAGTGCGGAATGAGAAGAAGGGGAAACGACGCGTTGGAGAACACGTCTGCCAAATGCGGCCTCCGCCGAAGCAAACCGGTCAATCTTATACATCTTGATGAAAGAAGATGGTGTCTTCCAGATAGCTGCCCAGCAAATTTCAAGGAGGGAGGCCTGGGAGGCCCATGCCACAGACGTTGCGGCGCTCTGGGTCGAATGAGCCGTGATCTGTCCCGGTCAAGGCTTCCATTGAATGTCGTAGGCCATGGAGATACAGGCCTTGATCCAGCGTCCTATGGTGGAGGGTGACACTTTGAGGCCAAGAGACTGAGGCTGGAAAGATACGAAGAGCGCCTCAGTCTTCCTAAATGTGGACGTGCGACTAATGTACCACCGGAGAGCACGATGGACATCTAGAGTGTGCCAGAGCTTCTTGAGCCGGTGAGCCGGTTTGGAACAGAAGTCCGGGAGTATCAACTCCTGTTCCCTGTGGAAAGGGGAGTTGACCTTTGGAATGAAGGTCAGGTCCAGTCTCAGAACCACTCTATCCGCGTGAAAGGTACAGAGATCCCATCTAACCGACAGGGCGCCGAGGTCTGAAATACGTCGAGCAGACGAGATGGCAACCATGAAGGCCACCTTAAGCGTGAGGATCTTCAGACCCGCCGACTTGAGGGCTTCAAAGGGCGCTCCTGTCAAGGCCTTGAGCACCACGGTCAGGTCCCAGGATGGGAATCAGTGGACTACCGCCGGCCTCATGTTGGTAGCGCCTCTGAAGAAGCGCCACACCCGAGGATGGTGCGAGATGGAGGGGTAGCTGGGCGAAGGCAGAATAGTAGCTAACGCTGCCAGCTGTCTTCGAAGTGTATTGACGGCTAAGCCCTTGTCCAGACCTTCGCAGAGGAAGGTGAGGGCCTGCTGGGCCGTAGCAGATGTCGGATTAATTCTTTGTAGGTGGCACCAGGAACAGAAGGCCGCCCATGTTGACTGGTACACTCTGGCGGTGGAAGGCCTGTGGGACGCTA
>JANHFM010001113.1:97440-113005 GCA_032468115.1 Grayia smithii
ACAGTGAATGAATCTGCGAGGAGGCGGGAATTCGAATTCGATGTTTAGTCCCAGAGATACGGTTTGAATTGCCCACGCGTCCGTTGAGTTGGCCCACCAGTGGTGGGTGAAACTGGCGAGCCGACCTCCAATCATGGATCGACCGAGATAGTCATCTGGTCCTCCGATAAGGCATGGATCGAGAACTTCAAAAGGAGCGAGTTTGGTAGTTGGATATGCCGCAATCGCGAGAGGAGGAGCAGTCCTGGAACCTCTCTGGCTGTTGGAAACCCCTCTGTTGCCGCTGATAAAAGGACCCGTAGTCGCGGGAACGAAAGGAGGGCCTACAGTAGGAGGAAAAGAATCTTCGGTCCTGTCGTAGTGGTTGCGAAGGCAAGTATTTTCTCTTGTCCCGGCCTTCAACCAAGAGAGGGTCAAGAGCCTGTCCGAAGAGATCCTTCCCTTGGAAGGAGGATGCAGAGAGATGGGCTTTGGATCGCATATCGGACTGCCAATGTCGAAGCCATACTAGATGCCTGGTCATGACATTTGATGCGAGGGCTCATGACGCAAATTTGACTGAGTTAAGGGTGGCGTCTGCTGAATATTCAGTGGCCGCAATGAGCTTATTGACGTCAATGAGCTTATCATCGTCTGGTGGAAGTCTGGCCTGGAGCTGACGGAGCCAGATAAGTGATGTCCTATTAAAGAAAGACGCCGCCGTGGCCACTTTGATTGCCCATGCTGCCGCGTTATGAGTCTTGCGGCAGGACAGTTCTGATTTCCTGTCCTCCGCTTTGAGACCTTCTGCTGCCTCCGCTGGGATGAGGGAGGAAGAAGCCAGATTCGCCAAAGGGGGGGTCCACTGCTGGAAGATTGAGTAGTTCCTCAAGATCGCTCTCAACAGTGTAGAGCTTCTTGTCAATGCTGCTTGGGGGAGCCACAGTGCCAGGTTGTGACCACTGTTGCCTGATTATATCCACGAACATTTTTGGAGCCGGTACCGCTTCCTGTTCTGTCACCAGTTCGGTGAACAAGAGTTGTGCGAAGTCTAGTTGCGTCATAGGATTCCCAGCGGTATTCATGGTCCCCAAGTTGACCGTTTGTTTGGCCTTGTGTAACAGCAGCCTAAAGTTTTCGACCTTGAACAGACCAGTGGAGGCAGGTCGATGCTGCAGGAAATCCTCTTCATCTGAAAAATTCAACTCATTGAAATTTTCTTCGTCAAGAGTGAAAAGATCACTATGAGGGGAGGGAGACCGAGACATAGAGTCTGCTGATATGTAATGATCACGAGATTTCCTGTGCCCGCTGTGTTCGACCACGGGGTGAAGCTCGGACGAAGGGGCGATGAGACCCCATTTGTCCACTGCTGTCTCTATACCCTGACAGATAGATTTAGTAATCAGGTCATACACTGCTGATGGAAGTTGGGGGGAAACCTCCTCTGGCTGACGGAGCCCCGTAGCCATAGGGGTAAAAGTGGCAGTTGGACTGGATCGGGACGGAGTTCCCGACATATGTCATATAGCAGGGTCAGTGATTAGATCAGTGGGTGCTGCCTCCACAATCTCCTCTGGTTCAAGAGAGACACAGGAAGACCTAGTAGATGGTTGATGTATTTGTGCCACCATGGAGATGGAGGTGGAATCTCTTTTACTGATGGAGGTGGAGGGGCCTCAGCCTTCTTTTGGGCCTTTAGGAAGGTTTTATCCAGCACACGATGGCGTCTTAAGGCATCCTTCTCCGCTGAAGTGGAGCCCTTGGGTTTCTGGGGTTTGGATTTGCTTAGAGAAGAGGGTCGAGCTCTCTTGACCACTGGCTCCAGATCCATAGATGTTAGAGATTCCCTGGGAGGGGTGGAGGCCAATGAGGGTGAGGGACTGAGACCAGCCATGGTAGCTAGTGTTGTGAGGCCTGTGAAGCCTGGGTAGAGCCAGACCAGTACTGACAGAGGCCTGCTGGGACCAGAGAATAGGTAGGTCCTGATAGGGAGCCCTGGGCAAATGTCACTGATTTCTGGTTGGAAAGCGCCCCCAAGGCCCGACAATACGGAACCAGAGCGTCCTGGGGTGATTATGATATGGTACATAGGGCAAACCGGCCTAGTTTAAGGGGGGGAGGGGGGCAGGTCTAGGATGCTGGATGGAACCGCCCCACTGAATGCCCCACTCATAGTTACCGAAGTCAGAAGCGTCGAGAAGTTGAAGACTGGTGCAAAAAAGATGGCCACCACCGCCGCTTTTCTTTTTGGCATGCTGGCGGCGAGCGAATGGATCAGCGGCCGCTGAGTTCGTTGCAGCCCGAAATGAGCTCGGCTGCAGTTGCCGCGCCATGCCACTCAGCTGAGAGGCGGCGGGCCGGTAATTTGGAAAGGCGCCACTGCCACGGCGAACGAGGGAAGGCTGCGCGCAGGTGGGAAATCCCTTGGACAAGGGAATCCCCTTGCGCGAAGCGAGCGCTAGGCGTTGGATTCCTGTCGGCTCGTAGGAGAGCTAGGGCGACAGGCAAGGAATCAGAAAGAATTTAAATAATATAAGGAGCAGGAGGAGAAATGAAGAAAAGGAGTAAGAATTAAGCAGAGCTCAACAGTAAGTTATTAACTAGCCAGTGTACTGAATTAAAGTGGAAGGCTCCAGCAGGAGGAGGGACTTTTATATCTGGAAAACTCAGTCACTAGCCAATGAATGGAGTTAACACCCACTGTTGAGCTCTCACAGCAGCGTGATGGAAAAATCATTGTCTCCTGGATTATAGCATGACGTCTTATCACTACATCACACTTGCTCATATATACTTAGTATGTCAATGCTAAAATATAAGTCCCTTTAAAAAGAATGCAGCAGTTTCTACCTTGTCCTGCAGGGACAACTATTGTAGCAATTTGAACAAAGTCCCCTAAAAATACATGCACATCTTTGGATCTGAGGCTTTGGGCTGATCATGCATAAGGTAGCTGCACAAGAGTAATTATATAAAGATGGGCCATATCTTAGTTGATCGATGTGGTTCAGTATAAAGATTGATGGGTGGTTAAGTATATGGCAGTGATGGCGAACCTTTTTGGCAGAGTGCCCAAACTGGAATGTGCATGCATGTGCGCGCGCCAGAGCACCAGAACCCCGAAGAACAGATGGCCAGCCCATGCATACCTGTTTTTTTGGCTGTTTTGGGGCTGTTTTCCGGCCCCAAAAAAGGTCTGCAAATGGCCCAAAAAACGGTCTGGTTTTTGGTCATTTTCATGCTGTTTTCCGGTGCTCCAGCACCCGCAAAGACCAGCTGGCCGGCACACATGAAACTAGAAGAGCAGCTGGTGATGGCGCATGTACCCACAGAGAGGGTACATGCCACCTCTGGCACGCATACCATAGGTTCGCCATCTGATTGTGGAAGCAATCATACATTTTTATGCTGCTATCTTTGGAGGGAATCAAGGTGGGCACATATGATTTACTTATGTAGAGGCTCTGGATCATACTTATCTTTCCAATCTTGGTTAAGCTGCAGTACTTGTGACAGCTCTGAATATTCTCAGAGGCAATGGGCAACAAAACCTTAAATCTTTTATGTCACATGCATGAATACAAAACAACTGAGTATAAGCAGAATAGAATAAAAAGAACTGACTTTACAAAATGATAGAGGTAGATTTTGTAATTCTCTGTACATTACCCAAAAAGCATTGTAAACAATCTTAAAGAATTTCAACAGTCAATAGCCACTTTAATAATTGTTCAGTTGTTTGGAATGTTTTTAAATAAGTATGCTTCTTTGCTCAGTTTCATAGGTTTTAAAATGTTTTCATTCATGAAATATGCTTTCCAGCAGTTGGAATTTAACTTTGAATATAGCTTATAGTCTTTTATGTCAGATGGCTTTTAATTTATTCTTAGATGGCCAGCATCATTATTAATATCTGAACACCTCAAATCCACTATTATTGTTATTTGAATTTCTACACCATACTTTATAAACAAAATGACAAGCCTACCATTTGCAAACAGCAATAGTATCCCATATTTTTTAAAATAAGAGATACAATTTAATTTTTCTATTTGATAATCATCCCAAGAGATATTGGTACAAGACTGTGCTGATCTATTTAAAATTTAAGTTGCATTTGTAAATAATGTATACTTTGGAATAGTCTTTAATAATATCCTTTTGCAGTGAGGCTACTATATCCACAAAGATAGAAAAATACAAAATTACTCACAACAGATGAATGGTCTGTGAAGATAATAGAACTTGCTAAAATGGTTAAATTGACCTGTTTATTAGGAGAGGAACAATAACTACTTTTATAAAAAGACCAGAAACCTTTTATGGACTTTTTCCTGAAAATGGACAAAAACAAATTAGTGATTTTGGGAAAAGGGTTGTTTAGGGAAAAAAGGAACATGTTATGTGATTTGGGATGGTGGAAACAGTAATAATTATGTTTGTAACCGCTGCAAAGATCAGAATTCACTTATTTAGATTTTTTTCTTTCTCTTTTTTCATCGTATTGTTGATTTTTTTCACTTTTTGTCCTGTTATCCAGCCAGCCAGCTATCTGAAAATCTGTTTGGTGTAATGGTTAAGGCACGAGGCAAAGCCATCTGAGTGATCTTGTGTCAATCCCTTTTATCTCAGCCTTAGGAAAGAGTCAATGACAAACCACTTTTAAGAAATTTTGTCCAGGCCATCTCCAAGAATCAGACACAACTAAATGGAAGATAGATAGATAGATAGATAAATACCTTTCAAATTAATAATAATGGGAAATAGAATGCATCCAATTAAATGTTCCTTTCTTTTTTTGCAGACTGTTACTGTAAAAGAAGATGATGTTCAGCAGATGAACCCCCCAAAGTTTGACATGATTGAAGATATGGCTATGTTGACCCATCTAAATGAAGCTTCTGTGCTATATAATTTATATAGACGCTACTCTAACTGGATGATTTATGTATGATTTCTTTACTTTGTCATCTTAAAATGTGTTATTTGAATAACATATTTTTGCAGAATAATGCCTTAATGTTTTCCCCTAAAGAATTGGTCAGGAATTATTTTTATGAAGTAATTTTTGTGATACATTACTCTTTTTACTTCAGCAATATTATGAACTTTCTCCTTATCAGCCTCTTTAAAGGAAAACAATTTGAGGAAGGCTGTTTCCAAAATGGAAGAAAGCAAATATGTTAGGATCAATAGAGTCAATGGATATTGTGTTATGGGTCAAGGATGTTGGAAAAGATTCTTTAATAAATAAATTATTTTTCATCACATCTTTTTATTCTGAAAAAATTCTAAAGCGAGAGATGTGTGTGAATATGGCAATTGAATAACCGCATTGTCTTAAGGCAAAGTTGTACAACTCACAACCTACAGACCTCTGAAATTTCTGTGGGCCCTCAGAAGTCTCTCTGCAGCTGGCTGTTGAAATTAAACATATTAATAATTGTAAAGTTGTCTGAAGATTATTTAAATTATGTTTAAAACTATGATGTTTCTTTGCTTGATTGCATGGATTTTTTAATATGTTGCATTTATTTTAGATTTTTTAACCTACCTTTATTATTTTTATAAATAGCGAATATACCTAATATTCCTTCATGCTCCTTTTTTTCCAACAACCACAACCTTGTGAGGTGACTAAGCCCTTGTGGGCTAAGAGAGGTGGACTTCCCAAAGTCACCCAGATGCTTTCATGCAGTGGTGAAATCCGAATTTTTTTACTACTGGTTCTGTGGGCATGGCTTGGTGGACGTGGTGTGGCTTGGTGGGCGTGGCTTGATGGGCATGGCAGGGGAAGAATCCTGCAAAATCTCCATTCCCACCTCACTCTAGGAGCCAGTCAGAGGTGGTATTTGCTGGTTCTCCAAACTGCCCAAAATTTCCACTACCGGTTCTCCAGAACCTGTCAGAACCTGCTGTATTTCTCCCCTGCTTTCATGGCAAATGCAAAACAAACTCAGAGTCTCCTGGTTTCTAACCTATACTAGATCTAACTTAAAAATGTTGGAAGATTTATGTATCTATTTAATTAGATATTCCCTTTTATATCCTTACTCCTTCTGACATGAAGAGACAATATTTCTCTTATTAAAAATTTTGGTATCCATTCTTTTCATTCCTAGACTTACTCAGGCCTCTTCTGTGTGACAATAAACCCTTACAAATGGCTTCCTGTCTACAAAACGGAAGTAGTTTCTGCTTACAAAGGGAAGAGACGCTCAGAGGCTCCTCCCCACATCTTCTCCATTGCAGATAATGCATATCATGATATGTTGCGTAGTAAGTAAATCTATTTGATTACAATTCTTTTTAAAAGTTATGTGTATGTTACATGTAGCTTCGAGTGTCCCCAGATCAGTTTGTTAATTGGTAACAAATCACCAATATACAGCAGTACAGTTTTTAGTTAATATAATGTAGGCGTACTGAATCTCTGCTGGACTTAATTTCTTAATTTGCTTCAAAAAAAAAAAAGTTGTATAGAATGGAACCAAAGTTTCAACTGTGACTTTTCTAGTGATGTCATTTTCATTCTGGCCGACAAATACATTTTTTTAAAAAAGAAAGCAACGTTGGACTTACCTGAACGTTCTTTCTCGGTGTGCTGTGTGAGAGTCCTAGTAGTGGGTCTTGCGCTTTTCCTAATGGCCAGAGACTGAGCAAATTTGTTTAGGCACTCCTCCTCCTTCCTCCTGTATTCTAGTTTATTAGCAAGGTCCTGGATGTGGAGATGATGAAACCTGCAATGAGAGAGAAACCCCTCCCGGACCCTGGACCAACAAGAACATTAGGGAGGGTTAGGACTCTCATGCAGTGCACTGAGAAAGAATGTTCAGGTAAGTCCAACGTTCCTTCTCCAGTGCGCTGCTTAGAGAGTCCTAGTAGTGGGATATACCCAAGCTAAGTATCCCTAGGGCGGGGAAATGTGGCGTCCAGGGTCCCCTCAGTCAGAAGAACCTGCCGTAGCATCCTGCGGCCAAAGACCGCCTCCGCCGAAGCATACGTGTCAATCTTATAGTTTGGGGGAAGGAGACAACCAGATGGCAACCCTGCAAATATCGATGATGGAAGCCTGTGTCGCCCAGGCTGCCGAAGTAGCTGCACTTCTCATAGAGTGACCTGTGATGCAAGAAGATTTAGGTCTAGTGCGAACCTTGTAGGCCAAGGAAATGCAGGCTCTAATCCAGCAACCTATGGTGGAGGGGGTCACCTTGAGACCCAGGGACTTGGGCTGAAATGAAACAAAAAGGGATTCAGACTTCCGGAACTGCTGTGTTCATTTGATGTTAGTACACAGTGCTCTGCGGACATCCAGGCAGTGTCACCGATGCTCAGAAGAGTGCCTGGGATGAGGGCAGAAGTCAGGTAAGATGACCTCCTGGGCGCGATGAAACAGATTGTTAACCTTTAGGAGAAACAGTGGATCCAGGTGCAGTATGACTCTATCTGAGTGAAAAATGCAGAGGTCCTTGTTGATAAACAAGGCAACCAACTCTGAGATCTGCTGAGCAGAGGTTATTGCAATGAGGAAGGCGACCTTGTAAATCAAGAGCTTGAGGCTGGATGTAGAGAGAGGCTTGAACGGAGGCTGGGTGAGGACCAGAAGAACAAGAGACAGGTCCTACAAGGGATACCTGTGGATTGGGGAGACACATAGATTGGAGGCCCCCTTCAGAAAACTACAGATGAGAGGATGCTGGGAAAGGGAAGCAGCTCCCTTGCAGGATAAAATGGTTGCCAAAGCAGCAATCTGTTGCTTAAGAGTGTTCGTAGCCAAGCCCATGTTGAGGCCCTCCTGGAGGAAGTCCCGCACCTGTGGCACTGAAGCGAAGGAAGGAGGGACTCCGTGATGGGCACACCAGCAGCGAAAGGAGAGCCAGGTGGCCTCGTAGATGTGAGTAGTCGAAGGGCGTCGAGAGGCCAAAATGGTGTTGATGACCTTTGCAGAGAAGTGATCCCTAGCTAGAATTTGCCGTTCAAACACCACACAGCTAACTGCAGCCACTGGGTCTCGGGATGGAGAATGGTGCCCTGGCACAGGGAGATTAAGTTCGGAGGGATCCGCCAGGCAGAGGCGGTGGAGAGGCCCATGAGGTCTGTGAACCAGGCCCTGCGCATATGGGGCTATCAAAAGAACCTTCATGTGTTTCTCCAGAACCTTCCGGATGACTCTCGGAAGCAGGGGGATTGGAGGGTATGCATAAAGCAGGCCCAGGGGCCACGGGCAATGGAGAGCATTCCATCCTTTGGCGCCTGTCATTTTGTGTAAAAGCGACGGAGTTGAGCAGATCCACCAAGGGCAGGCTGAACTGGACCGTCAGCTGGTGAAACAGATCGGATGAAGCTGCCACTCCGAGGGGTCGATGGTCTCCCGACTCAACCAGTCAGCCTGAGTGTTGGAGATAACCGATATGTGCTCCGCCTGAAGGGACAACAGATGACATTCTGCCCACAGCCCGAGATTCCCTGCCTCACACATGAGGAGTTGGGACCTGGTGCCTCCCTGGCAGTTGGCATGCGCCTTGGCTGTTATGTTGTCTGTCAGGCAGAGCACATGTTGACCCTTCAGCCTGACCTTGAAGTGTCATAGAGCAAGATGAGCAGCTCTGAGCTCTAGCCAGTTGATGTCCCTCAGGAGGTCTTCCAGGGACCAATGGTCCTGTGCCATCTGATTCTGGAGATGGGCCCCCTAACAGTAGAGGCTGTCATCCGTGATCAGGACCAAACAGTTGGATTCCTTGAAGCCGCAGCCTTTTTCCAGTGTCGAGCTCCACCATGCCAGGGATCGGAGAACTTCCAGAGGAACAGCGATCTGAGTGTTGGAATTGCTGAGGCCTGCTTGTTGACTGGGGAGGAGCAGCCATTGGAGCACATGAGAATGAAGTTGAAAGGAGCAGCAGTGGAACACATTTGATACGTCTGACCTGCCGTACTGTGGTCCGGATGGTGGTGAGGTGCTCTAAGGAGAGAAACACCTGGCAAGACAGTGTGTTGATTCAGGCACCGAGGTGAACCAGCTCTGTGGTTGGTTGAAGGTGGCTCTTCTCCAGGTTGACGGTGAACCCGTGCTCCTGGAGAGCCTGGATGGTAATCTGAATGTCCAAGGTTGCCTGAGGGAGAGATGATGACTGGATGAGGATATCGTCTAAGTAACACTGTATTCTGATGAGAATAGTGCGCAAGTGAGCCGCCACCACCTCCAGGAGCTTTGTGAAGGCCCGTGGGGCTGAAGAAAGTCCGAAGGTGAGGGCCCTGTATTGATAATGGTTCCCTGCATAACAAAAGCAGAGGAACTGGTGATGCGCTAGCCTGATAGGAATATGTAGGTAGGCTTCCCGGAGATCTATTGATGAGAGAAGATCTCCCTGCTGGATGCTGCCCAGGATGCTGTGAAGAGAGTTCATCTTGAAGCACCGGTATTTGACGTGGACGTTGAGTTTTTTGAGGTCCAATATGGCCTTGGTGCCTCCTGATTTTTTCAGAACCAGAAAAGAATCGAATAGAAGCCAGAACCCGGATGTTGAAATGGGACTGGTTCTATTGCAAATGGATAGAAGATGATAGATTTCGGCATCCATTAGAGCTCTCTTGGAGCAGCTCTTGGATAGAGGGCAGCAAATGGGAAATGAACCTGAATAGTCATTTGAAATGACAAAAGGGCCATGGGGCTTCCCCTTGAAAGGGGCGTCTATGTTGGGATTGCTTGCAATCTCTGAAGGAATGCCTCTCCTGAGGACAATCGGCAGGCTGTTGAAAGGACCGGTGATAGACCGGGACTTGGAACCTGGGATCCTGTGAATGAAAGGACGGCCAACAGTAAGGAAAGTTAGACCTGTGTCCCGCCTGTGTATGAGCAGAGGGAAGGACCTTCTTTTTGTCTCTACCTTCGACTAGTATGGGATACAGTGCTTCTCCAAAGAGGGAACCACTCTTGAAGGGAGCAGCTGCTAAGTGCCATTTGGTCTTCATATCGGCCTGCCAGTGTCACAGCCATAAAAGGTGTTGAAAGGTGACATTTGGAGGTGAGGGCCCTCGAAGCGAATTTCGCTGAAGTGAGAGTTGCATCCGCAGAGAACTCGGCTGCACTTAATTTGTTAATGTCCTGGTGCAAGCGGACGTCATCGGTGGAGACTCTAGCCTGCATCTGACGGAGCTGTATTAATGAGGTCCTGATGAAAAAGGATGTGGCCATGGCTGAGTGGATAGCTCAGGAGGCTGCATGATGAGTTCTGCGGGCTGACAACTCTGCCCTTCTGTCCTCTGGCTTGACGCCCTCAGCCGAATCAGAGGGCAGAAGAGTGAGGGAGGCGAGGCTGTCCAGGGAAACATCCACTGAGGGCAATGCTAGGAGATCCTCCAGGTCCTGCTCCACCATATATAGGCACTTCTCCATGCCGCTGGGAGAAGCCATGGACCCCAATTGGGTCCACTGTCTCTGGATAGTGTCAACGAAGAGCTTGGGTCCTGGAATGGCCTCTTGCTCCATAACAGGCTCAGTAAACAGAAATTGGTTGAGATCTTGAGGGTCCGAAGATCCCTCAGCTTGCCTCAGGCAGGCCCCCTGTTGGCTTGACCAGGAAACGGAGCGAGTCGTTCACTGAAATAGGCTTTTATTCCACCCGCACACGTTCTCAAGCAAAGCAGTTTTACAAATGAAGTTGGCGTTGGGAGCAGCCGCCTCCCAACGCCTTTTAAACACCGTGGGCTTCCCTCCACCAATAGCGGGACATGGTGTGCGTGACATCACAATCTAGCGACCATGCGCATTTCATCCTGTCCCGGTGCTAACTCCTCCACTATTCCCAGGTGTCTTTGCTCCTGACCGCCTGCATCACCCTCTCACCCCCCCGTGCACTTTATATCACTGTGTAAGGTATTTGTTATGTCTTCTTTTCTGTGGTATCACCATGCCCATTCTGATCCCCTTCTCCATCCCCTGATGGCATCCGGCGTCCCGCTACGTCGTCCGCTGAGCTGGAGCAGATGTGGCAAGCCAAGACAGGGCTCGACACCCCCATGTTGACTGTGGTTTTAGCCTTGTGCAGCAGGGTCTTGAATAAGTCATGCCGGAAAAGGCTGCCGACCAAGGGTTTGTCGGGAACAAGGCCTTCATCCTTGGACAGATTAAAGTCTCCAAACTTCCATCCTGAACAATATAATAATCGCTGAGATGGGAGGGTGAGTTGGACTGATAGTCCTCCAAGTAATGATCCTCCAGAATATCATTGGACTGGCTGTGCCTTTTCTGTGAGCGACTCCTGGTAGGGGAATGAGCTCCAATGCCCCTTTGGGTGAGGGCAGATTTGATGCCCTGGTGGATAGTGCGTGATATCATGTCGTACATGGCCTGAGATAACTGAAGCGGGTTCTCCTCTTCTGGGCGGAGCCCTGCCGTGGTGGGAGTAAACGTGGCCGATGGTCTCGACCTGTTGCAGCCCTGAGGTGGATTAGGGAGTTGGCTGGCCACCTCCAGAGTGTGAGGTGGTACCAGTTCCTGAATTTCCTCCTCACCTGTGGAGACATTGGGGGACCAATCCGCAGGAGGGGAACAATGAATCTGGGCCATGGTGACAATCTAGTTAGGTCTTGTAGTGGGAGGAGTAGTGGATCCTGCTGGCAAACTGCTTTTTAAGGGTGTGCTGTCTGTGTAATGCATCCTTTTCACCGGCTGAGGATATGTGAGACCTTGGCCCTGATGGAAGGGCCTTTTGGATGGGACTTTCACTTTTTGGGGGGGTTGGGCCTCAGCAGAACTGGCCTCTCTGAGGAAGAGGAAGAGGCCTGGGAAGGAGACCTGCTGTGATCCGCCATTCTGAAGCAATCAATCCAAAATTGGGGAAGTGCTAGAAATTGAGGCCTTGATTAAATGCCGAGCCAACACCATGGCTCGTCAGCATCAGAAAAGCTGCAGGGAGGAGCCAAAGATGGTGCCGACACCACGTCCTCAATATGCCTGGAACCACCGCAGGGATCTGAGGGGAGGAAGCAGGCCACCGACATCCTGGGGCACGGTCCAAACACCCCTCGAAGCACAGCTGACACCACAGCTCCTCAGGTGTCCCAATAACACTCACAGTTTGACGAAGCAGCTCGATGAACCATCCCACATGGCCTGTGATGCGATCGGAAGATGGCGACTCCGAATCTTCAGCAAGAGCCCTGTCAGCGCTGGCCCGATGATAAAGGGCCAGGTAATGGAGAATGGAGAACTGGGCACTGCAGCAGCAAAAAACAGAGCTGCAGGGCCAACCAGGAAGGCTAGGAAGGCCCTAGCCGCTCTCGGCGTTGTTCCGCAGGCCCAATTTGGAATCCGGAGCACAGAGCGGCACGCTGGTCAGCTGTAGTGAGACCGGGCTCTCTGCCAATAAACAGTTTGCAGGGATTCCCTGCCGATGAAAAAACTGGAGTGCTCGGAGCAAAGCTCTGCGTGGCCGCCAGCCTGCTGGAGCAAAAAGAAAAAGAAAAGAAAATGACCGCCGCCACTTGAAACAGCTGCGGTGAAACACCTAGCCGGGCTGAGACCCAGCTGGGACGAGAAAGTCAAGGAGAGCACTCCTAAAACCAATCAAGGAACAAAAACAGCAAAAAAAAAAGGTAATTTAAACAAAAATAAAAACAATAATTCAGAATGCCTAAGGCTGTTAGAAAGTCCAAGCAATGGAGCTTTGAGAATTAAGTCTCTCTAGGCCAGACTGAGAAAATAAACTGGAGTACAGGGGGAAGGAGGAGGAGTGCCTAAACAAATTTGCTCAGTCTCTGTCCAATAGGAGAAGAGTAAGACCCACTACTAGGACTCTCTAAGCAGTGCACTGGAGAAAGGCATATTCTACACTGGAAAGCATATTCTGCTTTCTAAAAGATTTCTAATACGTAGAAGATATTTTATTTGAAATTACTTTTATTTATTTATTTGATTATCTATGGATTTTATATGCTGCTCCAATTAGACACATTTATGAGCGGTGTATATTCCATGATCCATTAATTAGATTAAAACAAAGCTAAAAAATATGGAGACATTAACAGAAAAGCAAAACAATCCAATATAACAATAAAGGTCAGGTATAATATCAATTCTTAGCACTATACCGTCAAGATTATCCATCGATCCTCAAAACATTTTGGAAAAGCATGGTCTGAAAGGAATGGCTACATATTTCAAGGACTATGTTCTTCCCACGGGTGAGAATGATACAAAGAAGGCCAACCCCTGGAGTTCTTAGTGTTAGCATCTCCTAGGTGTTAGGAGCTTCAGTAAACTCTCCTACTAGATGTCATAAGGCAGGCATATCGATCTGTCCTGCAGAGCCATAAAGAGAGTCAAAGAAAAATAATTGTATCCCATTATTGTATGCAATTATATTTTTGATTATAATAATTTGGAAATCTGCTCGCAGCCAATGCAACTCCCAAAGTACTGGTATCAGATGGACAAACAAAATAGATGCCATAATACCTTGAGCCTATTTTTGGATCTTCAAAATCTTCAAAGGAGCCTGACGGCCAGTTGTAATAATCTAACTGTGATGAAGCCTCAGCCCATGGTGACAGATGGTGACACTTCACCCAGTGAATTCATAGATACGTTAAAAAATTGGAGAGATGAGAGGGTTGATCCCTTAGGCATTCCACAATGTAGGAACTAGATAAAAAGTGAAGACTCTAGAACTATAAGAGTTACGATTCTTAGCTTCACTCACATTTGGCAAAATAAATCTATGTTGCCTTTAGTTGAGTTAAATTTCAATATATCAAAAAGATGTATGATTATCACCAACTCAGATCTACCTACTGCACTACTGCAATGATAGATTGTGATTATCATAATCCAAACTGGACTACATTGCACATTTTGGCACATTAGATTTCTTCCATCAGAGGGCAGTAGTGATGCATGCTTGACATCCGGGAGAGAATATTTGCACTGCTTTCAACATTTATGGATATTACTATACAAGGTTTACAGACTATAATTGTGTATAGCACTTTAAAGAACAGTCTGGTACAAATGGATACTTTCTTTACTGACACTAGAAGGCCATAATATACTAAATAATACGTTATAAATTATAAAAATGTATGTTGAATAATATACACAAAAACCAAACAAAATCTGTAATTCTTCAGGCCCTAATAATATGTTTTACCGACTTGTATAATTATCTTGTATTTAAATATGGACTGTTTCTACTTTAAAAGGCAGGATTATTGTTATAAAGCAAAAATAAGGCCTAGTTTGACTTAATCTCTTAAACTCAGTTATTTATTTAATAATATTTGTAGATTACCCCAATCCTTTTTTTTTTGAATATTTTTTTGTTATAAAAAAAAAGCATAGCAAGGAGACTTCAACTTCTCAGGGACTCTAGATCAGTGGTTTTCAACCTGTGGTGCAAGAACATGGAGGTTCACAAAGGCTTGAAGAAATATTATGATTTAAATCTTGGTGGTCCACGACCACAAAAGATATTTAAAGGGGGTCCCTGGTGAAGAAAAGGTTGAGAACCATTGCTGTAGATGATTAACAACTAAACATAAAAACACAGTTGAAATACTCTTAAAATGTTAGTTCTAAAAATTCCTATCACTAAAGTATCCAGGCAAGGGTCAAAAGCATGTTGGAATAATATGATTTTTACTGATTTACTTATTTCTGAAATGAAATAAGGGGTTGAATGTACACTCCTATACCATTGTTTGACCAAGTTACAGGCATCTCTTAATGGTGGTCTTAAGCCCTCTTTAGATGTTTGGACTTTGTGGGCAGATTCAATTCTAGTAAGGCTCTGTCTAATATATTTCACTGTTGAGCATTTGAAGTTTTGAAGGTAAAAGCAGCACTTTGAGCTGATCTACTGGAAAACTACTAGTAAACAATACAATGACCTTAAAACTGGTGTTAATCTGTACTGCTCTCCTTTCAGCAACGTGGCCTTCACATACTCTGTCAGCTGCAGCTTCTGAGTCAACTTCAAAGGTACTTCAATGTACAGTGCATTACAATAATCCAACCAAGTAGTGATCAGGGATTGATCACCACTTGTTTGGATTATTATAATGCAATGTACATTGAAGTGCCTTTAAAGATGACTAGGGCATCTTAAATTAGATAATATTATAACTAGTACACCAGTCAGAGTTGGGCAACGAACCGATAGCCACAGTTTCACTCCAACTGCTAGAACAAGAACTGAGTATCTAGAAGCACCTTCAAGTCATGAAACAGTTTCTTTGGACCCCCCCTTACAGACATCTTAGGAATGGAGTGAGGTCCACAGTAGACAGTTTAAGGTTAAAGTTTTGGGGATTTGAGGATGTAACAACAGAGTCAGGTAGTGAGTTCCAGGCATTGACCACTATGTTGCTAAAGTCATATTTTCTGCAATCCAGTTTGGAGCGGTTTACTTTGAGTTTGTATTTATTGTTTGCCCATGTATTATTGTGGTTGAAGCTGAAGTAGTCATTGACAGGTAGGACATTGTAGCAGACAATTTTATGTACCGTAAATTCTGGTGTATAAGACGACTTTTTAACCCATTAAAATCTTCAGATAAGTGGGGGGTCGTCTTATACGCCGGGTACT